>WNHD01005260.1:0-10377 GCA_011057455.1 Ganaspis sp. Gsp50 | reverse complement strand
TGTTTATAAAGCGAGAATTGTCTCTTTTAGATTTTAGTTTGACTAATCACGTTCCTTTGTAAGGTCGATGATTTATTCGTTTTTAAAAATGAAAAAGGGGGAAAAAAAATTCATTTTAATAATTTAAATTTTTAATTTACCAGATTGACGAATTTTTTATGTAAAAAAGGCTTACTAGGTAAAAACTAATTATTTATAATAGTGAGTTTTTTGTTTGGTGATTGTTTAAAAATGAGATGTGATGTGATCTTTGCTTTTTTGTTTATTAAAGTGACCTGATGATGGTGGCAAACCTTGCCATCGAAACGTCGTCAATATAAAAAGCAGATTTGTTTTTTTATTCACCTTATATTCCAAAATCGAATAAAATTTACCTTATCAATTTGTTAAACTGTTCCAAATTGAGTAGTAAAATAAAAAGTTATTTTTTACATCATGATAACAATTTTAAAAGATATTGAATGATATAAATAGAATAAAATAAAATATAAAGAAATATTAGAGAATCTTCTGTTTAGCAGTTGACTGTAAAATTCAATCCTTTTAGAGATATCTATTCTATATTCATAAAGATCAACATGAGTGGACCCCTTGATTAGTGAATGAAAATCTAGACTAAAAGTACATTATTAAATATGAAACTTAATTATGTTTCATTCCCGGATATAACACACATTAAACCTGTTATAATTTAAGAAGAAGCAAATTTGAAAAAGTTACTGCAAACGTAATCTTGAATGTATATAAAATCTCTGTGTTAGAGTGACGTGCTGATCAAATATCAAGCGTAAATACTGTATGGAAAAGAGTGTTTTAAATGCAAGTCAGTTTCACACTTTCGCTTCTGAAAAACTTTTTTTTTTTGTTCAAACAAATCCTTTCAGTTGAACCACTGAACATCGATCCCACAAATTTAACCTAAAAAGTGACCATCAACTTGGTATTTGAGCGATACTCGATTGCCAACCCATTTCTATGCTATACATGTTCAGGACTCGGTCCAGGCAGTGCCCTCACTCCATACTCACTACCTCTCGAGCGCACCGGCTGACTCGTTGACCTATACTACTAACATGGGGGTCGAATACGTAACTCCCCGCTTTTCAAATCCCACTTTTCACTTCACATTCTTCACTTCTCACTTTTCTCTTTCTACCTCCTACCTTTTACTTGACACTCTTAAATAGGTACTTGAAAATAAACAAAAAGCAAAAAGTGGGAAGTAAAAATTACTTGTATCAGTCTTGAATCCATGTAGAGCCACCATTGAATCTTGGGAGTCTAGAGTGCAGAGTTTCTACAGACCAACGCACCAAGGAAGGTTTAAAATAGAATAGTAGATAATGCAAAAATTGTCAGCCCAAATGAAGAATTAGCTTGCTTCTTCTACTGTCTTATTTTAAATCTTTTTTTCTTCGTTGTCTGACATTGTTTGCTTTTTCTACTGGATGGTTTTCAATCTTTCTTACTGCGTCGGTCTGACTATATTTACTTTTTCTACTGTCTGACTTGAAATACTCCTTATTGCGTTGGGCTGACTATGGTTGCTTTTTCTACTGTCTGACTTTAAATCTTTTCTACTGCGTTGGTCTGACTATGTTTATTTTTTCTACTGTCTGGCTTAAAATCCTCCTTACTGTATGTATTAAGCAAATAAAATTTGAAATATTTTTTAGGAATTTAAATTACTTAATTTGAAATAAAGAAAGTTGTTTTAATGCTCTTAGGCTTATTGCAAAAAATATAAATTTCTATAGAATATAAATTCATAAATTTTAAAATATTTTGAACTACCTTAAAGTATTTTAAATACGTTTTAAATATTTCCAAATACAATTATAATTTTAAATAATTAAAATACTAATATTTTTAAATGCTTCGGACTATTTTAAAGTATTTTTAAATATTATTAAGTCATTTGAAGTAATATAAAGGATTTATAAATATAAAGGATTTTGAAGTACTTAAAAGTATTTTAAAGTGATTCTAAGTATTTTAAAATATTTTTAGGCATTTTGAAGTAGTAATCTGAAGTATTTTAAAGTAGTTTTAAGAATTTTGAAATATTTTTAAGTAATTTTAAGTATTCTGAAAATTTTTCTTTTAGTAGTCTGAAGTATTTTAAAGTAGTTTTACGAATTTTGAAATATTTTTAAGTGTTTTAAAATACTTTGAAACTTTGGGAAACTTCGGGAAATATTTGGAATTATTTTAAGTGATTTTCAAGCATACTGCAGTATTTTAAAATTGGTTTAAGCTTTTGAAATATTTTAAGAATTTTTTAAGTACTTCAAAATATTTTGAAGTATTCTGAAATATTTTTTTTTTATTTATTTATAAATATTTTGAAGTACTGGGGGAAATTTGAAAATATTTTGAAGTAGTCTGAAATATTTTAAACTGGTCTTAAGTATTTTGAAATATTTTGAATCATTGAGAAGTATTTGGAAAAATTTTATAGTAATTTTATGTATTTTTAAATATTTTGACGAATTTTCAAGTAATCTAAAGTATTCTGCCGTACAAAATAAAAACTTAGGTAAGTAACAATACTAGCATTGTTGATTACCTAAGTTTTTATTTCGTACGGCAGTATTTTAAACACTTTTAAAATATTTTATAAAACTGATACTTTTAAATCTTTCTGTACTTTATTTAATACTTAAAATAGTAATATTTTTGAAAACTTTGAACTATTTTGAAATATCTTTAAATATTCTGAAGTCTTTTAAAGTAATATAAAGAATTCTTGATGTATTTTAAAGTATTTTAATGCGATTTTAAGTACATTTAAATATTTTTACGTATTATTCAGAGTTTTTAAATATTTTAAAATACGTAAAAATATTTTGAAGTATTAGGAATTAATTGAAAATATTTTAAAGTAGTTTTATGTATTTTTAAATATTTTGAAAGATGCTCAAACATTTTGAAGGATTTTGAAGTAGTCTGAAGTATTTGAAATTAGCTTTAAGTATTTTGAAATATCCTAAAGAAAATTTAAATAGTTTTAAGTATTTTAAAATATTTTAACGACATTATGAGTATTTTTAAAATTTTGAAGATTTTTTTTTGTGAAATAAGCACATTATTAATTTTACGGTAAAACTTAATATACATCTTAAAGTAAAGAAATTGAATTAGAAAAGTAAATTTCCATAGTATAAATAAAAATTCCATGAGATTTCCATGTTTCCATGAGAAGTAATGAGATTCCAAGAGAATTCCAAGTTACCCATGTTTTTCAGAGTTGTAGAAACCCTGATACTAGACCATGAAAGTACCGCAAAATTTTTTTACGATCGTCTTACCTCCGAATTTTCACTTAAGAAGTAAATCGTTGAAAAATGTGATCGTAGAAAATGTTTGTAGTACTTTTGTGATGCTTTTAAAACTAAAACTCACTCATCTGTAGAATAATTAGAAGTATTTTGATAAATTTCGAGTCAACTAAAAAAAATAAATTGATGAAGAAATTATCAACAAAGAAATGATCGTCAAATTCTGATATTTCTTTTAAAAAAAAGAAACTAAGATTGCAACCTGTAAATATTTAATAGTGCACCTTGTCATTCATCCTTTAAGTATTCTCGTTTTATTGAAATACACCATAAATGTAATTTTGCAATTTTTTAGGTTAGGACCGAATTCGCTTTCAATTTTAAATGTTGTCTAGTAACGTTCCAGAACCATAAAACAGATCAATCGCATTTGTCAATTATTACAGATCAGGAACCATTACTATCGCAATTCAGTTTGGTTATTAATATTTTGCAAATTTAAGTAGCCTGTGTATCAGTTATCGTTAAACTGGAACCTCTGTTTTCCGCCTATTGTAAATTATATATCAGTGGCTTAAGTGGCCCCAATTCAAATTTATCGCACATCCTTTGCGGACATTTCGAATTGAAACTAAAATTGATGCGTCTGGTTTTGTCATCTGACATATCACATCGCATCGTTATCAATTTGGTGACGTACGAAAGGAAGGAATGGAATGGATGCGCAACTGAATGACGGTTGCATGTGGCCAACTTTCTTGATGGATGACTATACTCGCTGTTTTGTAGGATTAATGGCAACTCTTGTCACTCAGAGGATCATCGATGACATCTCAAAACTAAATCTAACTTTATTGAAACAATGCCAAAACTGCGGAGAAAAATATTATAAAAACGCGACATGCGTTATTTGTTATATATTTAATTTTAGGATATATTGGCTTCCAAGAAGCTCGAGAATCTTTCTGCACGATTTTAAAAAAGTTGTAGATTTTTCTCTATAAACAGTTTTATGTTTAGATTTTTAAAATTCTTGCAATCTTTCTCTTGTAACGCGGTAAAATTTACACTCGCAAAAGCGCAGTCGATCAAAACGACGATCAATTACAGAGTGAAGCTCCGAATTAATTTTACATGAACATGTGCTCGCTTTCGTCGCTGTCTTTCTTCACGTAGCGTTCTTCTTTCTTCATATTCTCCTTTCTTTCCTTCGCAGGTGTTCTGTCTCGTGTTATTAAAGATCACGTGGACTTCTGTTAACTTCCGTATACAGGTATGGCGCTAGAAATTTGGTGATTCAAGAAACTTAATTTTTTATGTAATTTTTACTATTGTGTCCTCTACGATGTTGATTTCAGTCTCAAAGCTCTCCTGAGTTATCCAAATTTTGAATGAGATTATTTGGGAATAATCTTTTGTTGGAGTATACTTAAAATTCCAAGAATAAAATATTTGATTTTATTCAGGGCCGTAGTATTGGATTCCTTATCAGAAGTCGCAGATTTTGACTGAAAACTGTGGAGTGTTTGAATTAAATCGGGTTGGTGGTGTTTTATTTATAAAGACTATGTTGTATTTATAAGATTATTTATTGTTGTAATTTATTGATTTAATAAGTCTTTTATTACTTATTAAATTCGGTCTCATAAACATCGATTTATTCCGCGCAGTAGGACATGCAACGTCGTTATGCGATTTGTGGTCAGGTCTCTTCTATCAAACTATCCAATTAAAAGGATATCGATGCTACCTCTGTGTCCGGAAGGAAGAAGTACGTGATAGAGAAAAGAAGGAAGAATAGATATGTCCGTTCCGTGTTATCTCCATCGATGCGTTGACAGGTAGATCCTAGCAGCAGACGAAAACGACTGTACATAAACAAAAATAAGAAATTCGGCGGATTTAGTTTTTAACATAATGAATTTTTGTGGATTTCGACCTCGGAGTGTGTGTTCGGACTGCTCTTTCGCGAGTGTAAATTTTACCGCGTTACACTCTCTAAATTTGAATTAGTGAAAAGTCCACTAATTTTAATTAGTATTAATTTTTACTAACTTTTGGTAAAGAACGATGGTAAAAATAGTTACCATAATAGGTTAAATAAAAATTTAGTTTTACTTAACTTAACTTTCACTCAAATAGTGAAATTTTACTAAAAATTAGTAAAAATGCTTACTAATTCAAACTGGTGGACGACTCTTCACTAATTCACATTTAGAGAGTTCTTCTGTGCCTTTTCCCCTTTTTTTATAGCCCTCTAAATGTGGACTATGAGAAGTGCTAAAGAAGAAGGAAGCGGAAAAAGCATTTAATAATTTTAGTATAATTAAATGAATAGCCATATTTAAAAGCCTACTTTGTAATGTAATAGGTATTTACTCGAATAAGTAATCACTCTTTGTGTAAGTTAAGATCAGTTTGAGTTGAAAATGAGAAAGTCATACCCGTGAAACTACTCAAGTAATTAAAATCTCTTTCAGTCTCGACTTAATAGTACGAATCTAAAGTCTATCCGCACAAAAACGACCAAATTACAAATTAATTATTCAATCTCTTGCAGTTTAAAAGCCATTTTTTCAAAAGAAAAGAGAATTAACTCCATTCAACAAAAGAGAAGTGTTTGGAAGTATTCACTGCACATGCTAATTACACACAATAAATTACAAGTTTTAATTTGAGCTAGCAATAATTTAGGTTAAAGTATGAATTAACTGGGATAATGCTCTAATCAGACCTCGAGAATCATAGTAATTGTAAAGTCCATAAAGAAGTTAAAGTACGTCTAGCATTTATACCTACAGTCGCAAAACTTTAATCTGACTGCTTTTTCTGACTGCTCGTACACAGTAATCTTTCATGTACAAGAGCAGATTTCGTACCTTCCCGCCCTTCTTTTTTTTCTGCAAGATTGACCATCAGAGGCTCTTTCAGGCTTACAATGGTCTAGACTCGATAGAAGGAAGCTCGTAAGCTCTACTTCTTAACTAGCCGAGAAATAGTATAGCTCACACCCTGAAAATGTTCGCGTGCACCTCCTCGATTAGCTCCTCTACTAAGGACGGTACATGACTTATCCCTGCTCGCAAAAAATAAAGGCATTATGTCGTAACTTTGAGTTTAAAACTCGTAGCTTCCAGGTCAATATCTTTTTAAAATCGGTCATAAAGTTTTACTCGAGGGAAACAAACACCGGAAAGATTTAGATGTTATTTACACAGTTGAGCATTTCGTGCTGAAATCAACATACTTCATATCTTTAAAACGGTCCGTCCGAATGTTTGTCAAAAAATGTTTGTTTTTGCGCCAAGTTATTTTTAAAGCTAAAAGTACGGATGAATAACTCAAATGGAAAAGAATTACATCACAAGGTGGATTTCACAGCACAGTGGATTTCAAAGTTTCAAAAATTTTATTCAATTCATACATTTCGACTAGCAGACAGTGAGTACAAATTCTGATAACTTGGAAGCAAATTGCAAATAAAACTAACAATAAAGCAAAAATTAAAATACGTATGTTATGCAAAATTAGATATTTGCTTTCATATCACTTCAAGTGTCCTAAATTTTGTTTAAGTTTTCTCTTTAACTGTTATCGAAGTATTTGAGGCATTAAATTAGACATTAAATAAAATAAGTGAATCTTCAAGATAGAAACAATATTATTGAGTTTCCATAAATTTCGCGATTACAAGCTCAATGGAGTACATCCTCTCAAGAGAATAGTGCGAGTATCTCAGCTTTCTCTAAGCTGAAAATTCGATTCACGTTGCTATACAGGCTAGTTCCTTTTACGAGAGTCAGTCCCGAGAAAATAAACCACTTTCCAGATTTTATTGCTTGCACCAACAATCGATATTTTATATTTATGTAGAGAAGTAGAAGTTAACCCATTTCACAAATGTTGAGAAATATTTTTTTTAATTTTGAAAATTGATTGTTTTATTAGAATCATGTTTCATGATAGAATCAGAATCATCACTCTTTTTAGAGCACGTGAAAATCGTGATTATTATAAATAATAAATATGATTATAATAAATAAACAAAGCATTTTAATGTTTTAAAATACCCGTCTCTCTTTTTTTATGACACGAGTACAGCTCATGTGATTATTGATTAGTTCCTTTTTGATTAAACACCCTAAAGAAGGTTTGTCCCATTTTTGAAATGTACACAAAGCTACGTGCAATAAAGCGGTACGCGTTAATTTAGCCTAAAAGTAAATAATATAATAATATAATATAATATAATAAGTCAAATTTTCAATTTTAGAAACATTACTATTTTTTAAAGTAGGATTGTAGACCACAAAAAGGCGGTTTTTTTAAACATATTTTTCTCCGATTTATTATTTTTAATACTAAAAATAGAAAAGTGAAATTTTTTTTTTGAGAAAATCAATTGTCTTTTAATATCTTGTCATATCCAAATATTATTCGAATCATTTGCAACTTAATACTATACAACTTGGTACTATATGTATAGTAACGATGCCCACAGATGCAACGAAAACAATAAAACTTTATATTGTTTAATAATAATTAACAAAGTTAAAAGTTTGGAAGTTCGCATTTTCTAACTTCCACCTGCAACAAATTTTCGTTCAGTTTGAGACTGAAAAAGCTTCGAGTGAGAAAGTTTTTCGTCTATTATTGAGGAAGTTTTTCACCAAATTTCAAAAAGATCGTGCAATAATTGTTAAAAATATAAGTTTTAAGAAATAGAACTCGCTGCCGTGAATTTTCGGGCCGCAGCAAGAATCAATTGTTATTTTACAAATAAAAATGTTGACTCATTCTAAAAAAAGCGTTACGTAATTTAAGTATTTTTCTCCGTAAAAGGTCGATAATAAGTTTTAACTGTAAGTTCAATTTGTAGGTTATAAGGTCATTTTATTTTATTTTACGTTTCAACGGTCAATCGACCATCCTCGTCAGAAAAACAGATAGTTTTACAACTGAAAGAAAATTCACAAAGATTCAGAGGAATATAAAACACAAAAATAATGTCAAGTTCTTTAGACGAAAAAATACTATAGGTTATATACTATAGGTATACTACCTCTACCTCGTGGTAGAGACTAAATTTGAAAGTTAAATACATAATTTAAATTAAATTAGAACCATAGTTGCAGTAAACTAAAAAAATAATAACATTGCTAATCATGTCCCTTATCGATGACATGAAGTAAACATTTTCTTTAAAGATTATTATTATTATTAATTGAAATTATAAAAATAACTCATTATTATGTTCGCCACATGTCATCGACAATTTAAGTACAGTCTCTAGAAAAATGGGATCCAAATATTGGTAAAGAAGCACGAGAGAATATAAAGAATACAAAAACAAAGTTGAAGGAACAAGTAATAGCTGTCTAACGAGCTAACACTTTGAAGAATGCCAATAAAAATTGTGATATTCCTGGAGTTGTTTTATCAAACATAAAGTTGATTTGGGTACTAGAGGCGAGGCGTGAATGGGGCTTAGTTACTAACTTTTGCTATCTCTGAGCGCATGATGCTTGAGAGAATAATTTAGAGAGCACTTTGGCGATGAAGCTGGCAGCGTTTTCTGTTGTGGCCTCTCGGGTTCTCCCAACCGAGAATATCTTTTATTTTCTCTCTTTTTCACCTTCTTCTAACGCTCGTAGCCGAAAACCACCCCTTGGTTGCTTTATGAATTGTCTGCGCCTAGTTATGGCGAGCCTAGGAACCGTAAACTGCTGGGAGCACCTCCGGCAGCACGGCTGTCTGTGACGTACACTGCGTCCTTTGCAAGAATCTCCAAGCAGACAGAGAACCGGTTTCCGCTCGATCTCCGGTACTTTCGACCTTCTACCTCACTCTATCCAGCACACTCGCATCTTCTTTTCTCGCCCATTCCTTCTCTTTCCGCTTCCTAGTCACACCAATTCTATCCACATAGAAATTCCTTGGATCGGGTCAAGAGGGTTGGTCTCTATCATATGGATATATAAGTATACATTTACGTAACGCACACACGTGCATGCTATTGATGCATGCGACTCTCTTTCTCCAATTCAGGAACCCCTCTTGCGCTTGAAATAATCACCGTCCTTGCTTTGTCGCAGATTTATGATGTAAAAGCAGTAATTCCACATTCCTCCGAATAGTCCGAATGCCTAGTAACGATTGTTTTCCATTCTTGCGCTCACAAATATTTACTCTGGTTGCTTTCCGAATCGCAAAAGTGTCTGCGGAATCTGGCAAAAACAAATTCCAGAGAACACAATTTGATGTTTTGTGAGAATTAATTTTAAATCATCAAAGATCAAAATAGTTTTTTATACAGTCTTTTAGTACTAATCTTCTTGTCAATACGTAAGTCTGAAAACATTTCAATATTGTAATGAATGTGTTCTATTAACTGTCAAATTTTCTTGTCGTGCATACTTACTCGTTTGTTGATAAAATTTATGTATTCGTGTGTTAAAATGGTATTAAGAACTTTAATTAATTTGTGTAACCATTGTTCTATTTTTATGGTGAAAGTTTAAATTTTAATTTGAAGCTCTAAATTCTATTTTTGACATTGTGAGTTTAACCTGATCAACCTTTTTAAATTGAACATTAAAAAACTGGTGAAACTTGTGACATCGAAACAAAGTTGAAGAATACGAAATTGTATTTAAATAAATAACCAAGAAGGGTATTTTCCTCATTGGCAATATTTGGGCCAGCTACTGCAGTTTAAACACTTACTACTCCGCAGGGCGACCCTAACAATAGCAGTTTAAATACAACTAGCAATCCAACGCGCGCTCAAGCGCGCTTAAAATTTAAATATAAATTTAAACTCTGCAATATACAATGTCTATATTGAATTGGTCAATAGTACATAGAATAATATAATTCGACTAGTTAAATATTAAATACTTTTAATAAAGCGTTATTCAATAAATAATTTTTAGGTATTTAATAAATAAATATAATGGAAAATTGTGTTAATTTCATGAACATTTTACTTCCTCATAGAGAAAAAATTTTAAATGTAAAGAAAGTGAAATTGACATCTTTTTTTTAAATATTTGGTAATTAAGATTAATTAAAAATTTTAAATAATACAAATCAA
>WNHD01005259.1:0-10379 GCA_011057455.1 Ganaspis sp. Gsp50 | reverse complement strand
TTATTTTAATTTTATTTTATATTTATTTATATTTTATTTTTATTTTTATTTTTATTTTTATTTTATTTTTATTTTATTTTAATTTAATTTTATTTTAATTTTATTTTTATTTTATTTATATTTTATTTTTATTTTATTTTATTTTTATTTTATTTTTATTTTATTTTTATTTTAATTTTTATTTTATTTGTATTAATTAGTCTGAAGGGGTCATTCACAAATACGTAACTCATCAGGGATGAGGGAGGGGAGATCAAGCTATTTACTACGATAAGAGGAAAAAATGGCGCTAATGTATGAAATAGTGTGCTACATGGGGGGGGGGGGGGTTAAATTTCCAAAAGGATGGGCTACGTAGTTTGTGAACGACCCCTAATAATAATTTACATTAATTAAATAATTCTCGTCTTAACATACATATTGTGCATGTATAAATCCTTGTCATTGTAAAATGACGCATACTAATTACTTTTTAATTTAATTGCAATTGAAGGCACATTAAGATAATAATAATTAAAAGTGGTCATGAGATATTTTGCGATATTTTTCTGATAACGTGAATGTTATTGAAACGTTTCAATATAGATGGACTGAAAGAATAAGTCTTTATTTTCCTCCAACTTTGGACCTAAATCATTTACATAATTTACACTCAATTACGTTATTGAAAACGTTATTTATCTAGAGATAAATAATTTCTTTATTCTTTTTTAATCTTGAAGCTGATATTTCAACAATATTGTGCCCAAAAAGCTCAAGTTTTCAAAAGATTTAAATTTAGTATGAAGAAATTTTTTTAAAAATATTAGCCCCACCAACAAAAATAATTTTTTTGTCCGATATACGAGGCTTGTAAATTCTTACGAATTTCACGTCACTGAATCCGAATTCGAGGTCAGAATTCGAAAGTTGTTTCGCGTTTTGTTTCTAACCTCAAAAAACAAGAAATTTAGGTTTAAATTGTTGTAGAATGTTTAAAAAGTATTTAAAAAATGCAAAACTCACACTTATTTGAACTTGTAAATCTTACCTTTCATTTAAGCCCAGAAAGCCTAAAAAATATTCAGTGGTTCACGAGATATGGCTCCAAATGTCCGCGCATGTAAATCGGCCAACTTGAGATTTTACCTGAAAAGCTCAGCTTGGCCGATTTACATGCGTGGATGTTTTTAGTCATATCTCCGGAACTTCTGAATATTTCTTAGGTTTTCTGGTCTTAAATTGAAGATAATACTTCAAAGATTACAATAGTGTGAGATTTTCATTTTTTAAATAGCTTTTACAAATTCTACAACAATTTAAACTTAAATTTTTTGTTTTTCGATGCTAGAAAGAAAATGCGAATTAATTTTTGAATTCTGACCTCTGATTTGGATTCAACGATCCAAAATACGTAAGAAATGACTAATCTGGCTTGTCGGACAAAAAATTTTTTTTGGCAAGATAAATATTGTAGATTTACCATGAGTATAGTAATTTTTCTTTATTCTATGCAAATACAACTTTAAAGCACTTGTATCCTTAAATTACTTTACACTTATATCTTTCAAAAATAGAAGTATAGTATTACAGTGGATTAATAATAAAATAATATTTTAATAATAATTAATAAACATTCGTAACAATACACTTGGAAAAGTGAATTATTTGCTCAAGTTTATTGCTCTCTTGTCGTAAAACAAAATTGATCTCTTTTAACGAGACTAGGAAAACAATCAAAAGTAAAAATAGCGCAAGTTTTCTTTTGCAGATATGAAGTTATATTTATAGTCAATTGTGTAATTATATCACAAATCGATTATCTGATAAGTATAGAATTTAAAGTCTCGTCGGTCATTTGTCAATGACTTAACAATAAAGCGAACGTTATATAAAATTTATAAAACAATATATAATATATAATTCGCCTTAACAGCACACTGGAAAAGTTTTTGAAATTTCGATTGACGCTCAATTTTTATTTTATTAAACATTGTTTTAATTAAACATTCTCTTCTCAGAGTAGGAAGGAAATTCTTATTTTTTGTATTTTTTTTCATAATGAAAATAGTTTTAATATGCAATTTTTATTAAAAAAAATAATAGTTTTAATATGTAATTTTGAAAAGGGAATTAATTTGTAGATAGAACATCATAATTTTGTGATTTTTAAAACAATTATTTATTGATTTTGTTCGTGTAATTTAAAACAGCGATCTAGTTAGTTATTAGATACTTATCTAGATAGTTACTCATCAAGTGATGTTTCGTAGTCTAGTGGTTAGAACGTCAACTTGTAAGGTTGAGGTTCGCGGGATCGAATCCTATCAGAAGCAAATTTTTAATTTATTGATTTAGAGATAATTTTTAATCAGCTTGTAAAATAATATGAAAATTTTGAAAAATATTCGAGAATTGCATTTTTTGCATGTAAGTGCTTGTTTATAAATTACATCACACTCTGGGGTGGGAGGGGGGGGGGGGGGTTTGTTCTGGAAAGTGAAAAATTTTTTATAATAAATAAAATGTGAAATTTATAAGAATAAATAAAGTGTGAAATTTATAATAATAAAGTGTGTTTATAATAATAAATAAAGTGTGAAATTTATGATAATAAATAAAGTGTGACATACAAAATAATTTGTAATTTTTATACTGTTAGAAGTAACAGTCTTTGAAATATGACTAACAGCTTTATAATACTTAGCCCCACGGGCAAAAGTCTTTTCGTTTAATTGAAACAATTAAATTCTAGAATGTTATTTTATGAATCGAATGGTCTTTATAAATACAAATATGGTAGTCTCGGTGGAAATAAGAGATACATTTTTATTAAGTGAGTTCGCTGCTGATTCAGAACGTTAAAACATTTCATTTCATTTATCAATTACAACAAAAATAATTACAAATGATTGGTAGCAATATTACAGTAAAATGTTTTTCTTTTTATATAAAAAACATAATTATTTTTATTTACACTTCTATTATTCTTTTTAATTAGCTCAATCTTTTTTAAGTTTGTAAAATGTAGAATTATTTTTATAATTATTGTTATTAATTATTATTATTATTTTATTATTATTTATAATAATAATTATTGTTATTTTATTATTATTTATAATTATTATTTTATTATTATATATTATAAAAATGCTTTTTTATTGTAATTCAAAAGAATTTTAAGGGCATGTGATGGAAAATGACGTCAGTAGTCACGTGATTTGTTAATCAACATTTTCTTGCAGTTTTATTCTTTAAATAATGAAAATATCAGTTTAAAGTTAATAGAAATTCATAAAATACGACGCATCTTTTGATAAGAAAGGTACCTAAGAAGTAAAAACCGAAGTAAAAAATTGTAGGTTATGTTTAATGTCAGTTTTAACTGGACCTAAGAAGTAAGAAACGAGGTTAAAGAATGTAGGTTATGTTTGATGTCAGTATGAATGGGATCTAAGAAGTACTCTTTAAATTTGAATAAGTGAAATCTACTTATTTTTAGGGCAAAGTATTCCTCCACTTACAAATAAGTGAAATTTCACCTAAAAACAAGTGAAATTTCACCCAAAAATAAGTGAAATTTCATCAAAAAAAAAAATGGAAATTTCACACAAAAATAAGTAAAAATTTCACTTATTACGATAAGTGGAAGACTTTTGACTTAAAAATGACTCTTATTCTTTTATTCAGATTTGGAGAGTAAAAAGCGAGGTAAAAAATTGTAGGTTATGTCTGAAGGCAGTTTCAACGTTATTGTAGTTTGTTTTTTAATTTCGAAACATTTTACAAATGACGTTATATTCTAAGCGGGAGGGAAATTTGCAAAAAAAACATGACACAATGTATTTTTCTGCGGGGAAATTTTGGTTATGGTCACGTGACCACTGACGTCATTTTCATTTATTTATTTATTTATTTCAGTTTAAATGGCTCAAATTGCCCTTTATCATATGCCCATAATCGGGACTTAATTTATAGAGAGAATAAAAATAAAGAAATTAAAAAATTAATTTTTTAAAAAAATTGTATTATGTTATATTAATCATTCATTAATTAATTAACTATTTATTTAATTAATTAATTATATTAATTAATTGAGTATTTATTTGTAATAATTGATTATTTATATTAATTAATTAATAAATTATTATAAATAAATAAAAAATAATTATAATAATTAATTAATTATTTATTTATAATAATTTATTAATTAATTAGTGTGAAATGAACAGCTGACAATGTTTTGACCTATTAAGGAAACTTTAATTATTCTGTCCACAGAAAATATTGTTTTACTCATTTCGTAATATTTACGGTATTAATTATTTATTAATCTTTATTTTATTTATTAATTTTGATGTTTAATTACTAATTTGAAAATTATCTTCAACTATTATTGCGTGGCTTCTGGATTTACTGGATTCAGAATTTCAATGTTTACTAAGTTAAACAGTGCGGTTAAAATAGATCAATAAGGAAGAAACTAAGCTGTTATCAACTCTCATCAAAATCTTTTTTAAGCTTGAACATATAACCGAGTAATTTAGAGGTATTCTATGTGTACTTTAATGACAATTTACGAAACGATTATTAACACACAATAAAAGTATAAACAAAAATTTCTATTATCTTATCGTCATGTTAATGAGAAACAATCTGAAATTGTAAAGTAACACACGTGTTAGATACAGTTTTCTTTAGTCAAATTTCATAAATTTTAATGTTTCCCAATTTTATTCTTAAAAATATTAAAATCATCACTATAAATGCTATCTTCCATAGGGATGAAGGCACATATTTTAAGAATTTCACATTACGTTTACAATTCAAAAGTACAAATTTTTACTTTTATTTGTTTAAAGCACTTTTAATTCCGAACACAATAAGCCTAAGATGAAATTTTCTCGATCATTTTTACAGGAGTTATTGTAAAATTAAGGTAAATGGTAACATTGTTTTAAAACGTAAATAACTTACGGAAAAATAAAGATTTCTTTATACGATCTTGATCTTATTTAGAAGAATATTTTCCATAAAATTAAGGTGATTGATTAGCAACATTGTATAATTGATTTCTTACATTGAGTGAGAAAAAATGTGGTTACTATAAGTATTTAGTAAAATTGACCCAAAGGATTGGTTGGATTAACCAACTACTTTGTTATCTTAAACAAGACACTGTAGTAATTTTAACCAAATGCTCAGTAAATTTAACCAAATACTTAGTAACTTGAAACAAATGCTCAGTAAATTTAACAAAATGTTTAGTAAACTAAACCAAACCTTTATAGTAAATTGAACCAAATCTTTATAAAATTGAACGTAAATTAACAATCATTGCGTAAACAATCTAAAGAAATAAAGAGTCACTAATAATAAAAAAAAACTTGGTCTCATTATATTGGTGTTCTTAAAAAAGTAGTTTGAAAAATTTATTATATCCTTGAAAATGTATCCAAAGTAATGTAAGAAAATCAAATATTCTTCTTCAATTATTTATAAAAATATGTGCAATAACTTAAAAAATATTTTTAATTATAAAAAAATTATCATTGTTTATACTTCGTAATAGCTTTAAACATTATTATCCGACAAATGTTGTTATAAACATTTTTTATCACATACTATAGTATACATTTTGACCCCTCGTAACATATATGTTACGAGGGGTCAAAATGTCCCGTTTCGGTAGTTCTAGGTATGCCGGTCCAGATCTCAGCTTCTAATAATTATAAAAAGCTGAAATTACGCTCATTATCGAAGCAGGAAAGAATTAGACATGTAAATTTATACGTTCTTTTTTTAAGTTTTTTTTTTAATTTCAACAATGTCCGAGAACTGCCTGCAATTTTTGTTTGTAACGTAGTTTTTAAAACAATGTGGAGCAAAATTTTTTATTATAACGCAATAAATGTTATTGTAACACAAACTTTATTGTAGCAACAATAAAGTTATTTATTTATTGCACAATAAATTTAATTGCAGTCACAATTTTCTTTTAGTATATATACAAGCTTTCCCTGCTTAGGGCGAGCATATTAAAGATATGAATAAAATAGAAAAAACTGAATCTAACAGTCCTTTATCAATTTTCAAAATCTTTAGCAGTTCCGGAGTTACAGCGGTTCCAAGTATTGACCAATCAGGCGCCTGATACGGCACCAACACGGCGTCGTAGTGGTACCGCTTCGCTGCGCGGTCACCACGTCACGGTAGAGGGGATTGATAACTCGCTCGCTCGCTATTGCATTGGCCAACTTTGAATTGTCATAACTCCGGAACGGTTGAAAATTTCAAAAAGTGGTAAAGGCCTTTCCAAATCAATTTTTTCTGTTTTATCTGTGGCTTTAATATGCTCTTTTAAGACAGGACACCCTGCATACTTCTACATATTTTATACATACAGAATAAAAATCATTTACAGAATTTCATATATAGAGTTCAATAAAAGAAATGTGGACTTAAGAGTTTTGGTTTCTTTTATGTTTGTCAAGTTTGTCTCAATCACACTTTATTGAATCGCGTTGCTATTTTCTAAGACGCGTAATTTTTAAAAAATATTCAATTATCAGCAATAATTTTCTTTGTCTTTTAAAACGCTTACTCATAATGGTTTTAAAACACTGTGCCAAACCTATCGCGAGATTTTGAAAATTAATTTTTAATTTTAAGGTTAGCTTTATACCGGAGGTAAGCCTCGCGTGAAAAGCACAATTATGAGCGAAACTTCTAGTAACACGTTTTGAATTTCGCACTAAATAAACTGACGTGAGAAGCAATGAACGAGAAGGGCAAGCAACCATTTTGAATGATACACGTTGAGGTTATGTTAACGAACTTACCGGTGCTCGCTGAAGTAGAGGATTCTTTGTATGCGCAGTTTCTCAAGTTGATAGGTTAAGGTCAATAAAAACACTTAGCGATATTAGTGTACTTAATTTTGGAAAAGAAATTTAATTATGTATAAGATAGAATTATACGCTGTACAGTCGGCTTATGCCTCTCTCTGGTAAGCCTTCGGTCGGCGGTAGACCATATGGTGTCACGAAAGCACCCGAGTTTCTCCGAACGCTTACGAAACGCGCCATCATAATAGCGTAGTTGGCAGATTTAATTCTAAAATAATCTAAGGGGCCATACTTAAATTACGTAACGCTTAATGGGGGAGGGGAGGACAGTCTTTTTGTTACATTCAGCAAAAAAATGGCGCTAATATATTAAATATTTTGTTACATGGGAGAGGGGGGGTTTATAATTTCTAAAAAAAAGCGTTACGTAATTTAAGTATGGCCCCTAAAGCCGAAAAACAGCGCATTTAAAAGAGCAACAATTTCATATTTACAAAAGTTATGTAAAAAGAGAGTAAAATGTGTATGTAAACTTACCAATTTTGCTTTTATTGTAACTTTAATACAATTTGTTTATCATATTATTATAAAACAATGCTTCCCTATTAGGAAGCAAACTAATTATTTTTGAATACAATATTCTGGCTTCTCTGCTTTAGAAAATCTGTGCAAATACGATTTTCAAATATTTACAACAATGTAAATTGCAACAACTAATGTCCACAAGAAAATAAATAGGCAGATTTAATTCTAAAATATTCTAATGCCTAAAAAAAGCACATTTAGATGAGGTTTAATGATTTCATCGTTACAAAACATATGTTAAAAGAAAGTAAACTGTGTATATGTAAGCTTGCAAATTTTGCTTTTATTGTAACTTCAATACAATTTGTTTATCATATTATTATAAAACAATGCTTCCCTATTAGGAAGCAAAATGATTATTATAGAATACAATATTCTGGCCTCTCTGATTTAGAAAATCTGTGTAAAATGCAACATTTGTAAAGAAAAATAACCCATCTATCAGTTCGAATATTGTTGATTCTAATGCAATTCCGACAACAGCTTGGATTCCATTTCTAAAAATTATTATAGGCCCACCGACAAGGATCTCCCTAGAAGGCTGAAAAAGAAGAAGATGAAGATGAAAATTTCCCGTGTTTCCCGAAAAACTGAAGGTTTTCTATTCTCTTTAATACCTGATTTTCCCTCTTATATCAAGTTTCAGTAGTAGAAAAGAATTCTATTAAAGAGAATTTAGTTTGAGATTTTGTAAGAATGGTACAAATTCCGGTAGTGGCTTTTTATTTCTCTTTATTAGGAGCTTTAAAAATCGTAATTGACTGTGGTTCTATGGATCAACATAGAGGTTCAATTGGGTAGGCTATATTTTGACCTAAAATTCGATTCACCTAAAATTTCATGCCTTCATTCTTTCATGAAAGAAGGCATGAAATCTATATCCCACCGCCACAGTACGATTTATTTATCTTTAGGACCGTATGGAGTTCTTAATCGGGTAATGTAGACTTTATCCTTTTACTTTTTCTATCTTTGTTTTGCTCGTTCAATGAATTAAGCTGCATTTACACCTTCTGTTAAACTTGTCCAAACTACAAAAGCTACATACAGTCCCGGACATTGCCTTCTCCTTTTCCACTAGAAAATTTCTAGTCAGAGAGTTTCTGTCTACGTAATTTCTCTCTATGCCTTAAAATTTTTAATGGGCATTGAATAAAACAATTTAGAAGGAAACTCGCTGATTATAAATTTTCTAGTGGAAAAAAGGAAGGTATCAATGGCCGGGACTGTACAGTCGAGGACAATAATGCCTTCTAAAAGGTTACTAGACAAATTCTTACTTTGCGTGTCGCCTTCTATGTTGTTTCATTCTATGCCTATGTGAGAAATATTAAGGCATGAAATAAAGCAACATAAAAAACAACACTAAAAATAGAAATTTGTCTAGTAACCTTTTGGAATGCATTATTGTCCCCGACTCTACATTAGGGAAAGAGAGATAGATAAAAGGTCCATCTTTTTTAGTCCAACGTGGATTTTTCTTTTTGGACAAGTTTAACAGAAGGTGAAAATGCAGCTTTAGAACGTCCAAGCTCATTAATGATGTCCTTACGGTTGGATGACCCTCTAGAAAACCGTGTAATTCCTTCAATAATGTTTATAGTTTATGGTGAATTATACATAATGCAAGCAGCGAACTAGTAACATTATTGTAGAAATGACGCGGTTTTCAAAAAGATCATTCAACTAAAAGGACGGCGGCCTAATGCTGTCAGAGTGCAAAAAACTGCTGCCGAAAAAAAGAAAAATTGTGTAATTTTTTATTTCCCTCAGAGTGATCGTTGAATTCTGTAATTTCTTTTAATCATCTGCTGAGTGATAAAATCATCTTGACGTATATTGAATATTGTAATCTTACATCAGGAAAATATTCAGTAATTGAAGTGGCACAAATCAAATCATCTGTATAAAGAGGGTTATCTTCTCTGCATACATTTGGCTGCTCAAACTTCATATAATAATTATTCACATTCACTCCATTTCTATGCATTAGAACTTTAACATATACTCTTGTTCCCCTTATATAACAATTACTGATATCGTCATTATTCCCAATTACAGCTTGTGTAAAAGTCCCTTCTAGCAGTGGCTGTTGCAACTTAAGTTTAAAAAAAGAAGTGGTTAAAGAGCATAATTTTCAATTATTGGTAAGTGCGCATAATTATCCGTGATATTTCACGTGACTAAAGATTATACAAGCCCTTACTGTAAGAATTGCGATATCACTATCATATTCTGATATTCCTTGAGATCCTCTAAATAGACGAGAAGTTGTTACTCGTAAAATAGAGTAGCTCAATGTATTTTCTAAGGGTTCGTTTCCATCAAGAGTTACACTGATTCGACTTATGTTATTATTTTTGAGACAGAAAGCTGCAGTCAAGATGTTAATAGGATCGAGGATGACACCACCACAAAAAGTATCACCATTCGCAGAATCTCTCAAAAAAGCTAAGAAAGAATTTGAAGACATAGCATTTGCATCTAGTTCCATATCTTCGCTATTTTCGCTAACCACACTACCGGACTCAGCATCATCATAGTAATCGTTAATTACGGGAAATTGATCAACGATCTCCAATTCATTGTTATCGCGTATTACTTCACTTACAACAGAATTAGTCTTTTCTGAAAAAAATATAAATAATTTTACACACACTCAGAAAAATAAGTTTCACAAAACACAGCACCGTAACTTTTCTCAATTTCGAAGTCGGTACTGACAAGTTTGCATGTCAACTTCAGGAAAGTTTGGGTGCTGTATTCTTATGATAACTCTATGAATAGTGCCACTAAAATTCTACAAATAGTGCCGCTTTTCTTTTCTTCTCACTCGAAAGTCCTTTGTTTCTTTTAGTGCCGGTGGGTATCAAATTGATTCAACAAAACGAATTAAATGTCTGCAACGTTTTGACCCTCAAACTTGAAATCAAATTGAACCATTTTTTGAGATCATAGTTTTGTAAT
>WNHD01005258.1:0-10381 GCA_011057455.1 Ganaspis sp. Gsp50 | reverse complement strand
GGACTTCGGATTCAGATTCAGCGACCCCAAAAACATAAAGTAATCGTGGTGAGACCCCCAGATCAAGACCAAAATTTTTTTTTGTGTGGCTGTGTAATCAAAATATTACTTGTATTTATTAATAAAAGTATGTAGAATACAATATCTAAAAAAAAATAAAAATCATACACGTAGAAAAGTAGGTTTTCTTCTATTCTGATTAACGATTTTCTAAATTTAATTCAATTATCCTCTGTTATTGTAAATTGTTATCTAACCTTACATTTTTCCTGTAGACTCTTTTCAAAACAATATATAAAATACATTTTTCTTGTTGTATTAATCAAAGTCCTTGAAGTTTTGGAACAGTCTTCTTCACAATGGTAAAAAAATAATCACTTTTTTCCTGTATGTACATTAGCCGCACTTTTCTAAATAAATTAAAATTACACATTCCGTTTGTTCTAAGGTTAGCTTTTCATATTCATGTACGCCAGGCCTGGACAAAACGTGCTCTCAGTGCACTCTCGACCGGAAACGATATTCCCCTTCTACCTGCAGGCATTTACCCCCGTTTTACTGCAGTCTCTGCTTTACGCGTCAATCGGTGACAACTTCGTTCATCTGCAAGATGGGAGAAAGTGCTGCGACATATTGAGGAAGAACGTCGCTTCGTCCGCATGTAGAGCACGTTCTACGGTACGCCATAATTTCGTAATTTTTATTCCTGAGGAGATTGGTTCATTTTCTTCCTAAGGTACACCAGTACAATATCGAACACAAAAAGTATAACAGCTCCATATGAGAGAAACTGTAAATAAATAATTACCTACTTACTTTAAATTACTTTTGGAAACTTTTGGTTTATGTTTCAACACAAATACGGACGGAAATCCAGTCGAAATTCTAAAATTCTCTCATACACCTCAAATCTGTCAGATATCTTTTATAATAAAAAAAAATTGTTAGTTAAAATTCAAGATGTCCATTTTTGAATAGGTATCTTTTAAAAATGAAGAAATTCTAATCCTAATGAGCATGGATTTCCGGTCGTATATTCAGACGTAAATTTTCACTTGTTGATATAAAATACATTTGGTATTCTTACCGCTGTTAATATGAATTTTGAGTCAATGGGATAAGCATAATAACTTAGTAATCCACAAAGTACACTTGTTGAAATTCCACAAGCTAAGCTTAAAATAGCACAAATACCAGAAACAATAAATTCCTGAAATATACGAATAAATATTCAGTTTTTCAAAAAGTATGTATTTTCACTGTGCGTTAAGAACACAGGCTCCGTACTCAATATGTCCGGTCATGGCGAATAAGTTTCCATAAACGCAGGTTCTCCCACCTAATTCTTAACGCCGAACATTTTGACAGCGGAGGCTGTACATTTTATTAATTTTTCATTATAATTAAAAACATTAAAAATGAAACTTACAATTGTATACCAAGGAATTTTGTCATATTTTTCCACGACATGAAATAAATAAAGAATTAGCAAAATTTTTACACTGAATCCCAAAACATATGGTGCTAATCTATAGAAAACATATCCAATTACCATCGCCAGCCTGACATCCTTATTAAGATGAATTCCTGTTGGATGGGTATTATTAATGTTGTAATTAAAAGTGGAAGTGATGAAAAATAAAGTAGCCGCAATAGCAGTTATTATCTGAAATATTTATTGGTTATGTAATAAATACCTATTTAAAATAAAATTGTATTGTAATATGAATTTTTATTTAAAATAAATAAATAAATATAGAAATTATTTAAAGTTGACATTGTAATAATCAGTTAATTAAAATAAAAATAAAATAATTAAATACAAATTAAATAATTTTAATATTCGTATAAAATCTGATCACTAACTAGTTCAAATAGTTTGAGTATTCCACGTGTGCTGGCTAGGTAAGAACAATCCAATCTAATTCTCGGACGATCATTATAATTCTCAGGAGCACATATTATTACTCTCGGTGTCGGATAACTCGCCATATTGAATCTAAACAAATAAATAATTTTTTTAAAACTAAGGCGAAACAGTTTTAAAAATTCATTCACAAATTCTTTAATAAAAAATAATTGACAATAAGTCCAAACGAAAATTACATATTTTTTTACTATTAGTGACTTAATTTTTAATATAAAATTAAAATGATAATAGTATTTAATTGTACGATTATTAAAAAAAAACTTCTCTCGTTATATCACATCTATTTTTATAACGTTTATTTTCGAGTTTCTACGTTTTATAAAGAACACATTGTATTTTTAGATAAGCATAAAAAAGATATACACTCACCTTTATTTTTCACAAGAAAAGAATGATGTTTATTCAAAGTCATTAATAAAAATTATATTTAGTAAAAGCGATACAATCAACTGTAATTTGCTCAGTTTTAGTTCGATTTTGTATTTTTTGAAGTTTTAAGAAACACTAGAATTGCCAAACATTCCACGCAATCTGTGCACGTAACATGGCTATCATAAAGGAAACTCCAACTGATACTGTTCGAGTTGTTTTAAAACCTCTCAGACTAATAATGCAAATACACCAGAGATATGTGTGTCCAACCAAGGCAGTTCATGTGCTTGAATAAAATTCAGAACCTTCAACTAAATATTTGAAAACTGGTTTTCTTGGAATTTTATTTACTAATATACGTGCCACGTTCTGTTTTTTTAGTTGAGGCATCTAATAAAACAAAAATTCTGAAACGCATTTATGATCAGCATTGGGCTATATAAAAGTGATGTCATTGATTTAGAAGAAGAAAATGTAGAATGAAGAAGACCGTTTTAATTGAATTAAAATTTCATTCGGTAATAAAAACAAAATCTTTTCTTTTTGTGTTTTTATGTGCAATATAATATAATAGATACGATGATTAAACAATGAAAAATATTTGTAAAGTTACACAATTAATTATATGCAATTTTTCAATATTGTTAATAGTTTAATTATTCATATACAATAAAAATTAAGCACTTCGTGTGTATTACCATAATCATAGAATTTTTACCTGGTTGAAGTTCACAACATTTTATCAACGATTAAAAAAAAAAAAAAAAAAGAGAGAGAACATGTGTCAGAAAGAGGAATATTATAAACATTTTTGTCCAACATTTCTTAATTAATTTGTTAAATAAAACAAATTTTTAAAAATCCGAGTTAATAATTAAAAAGAAAAAATAAGTACAAAAATATTTTTAATTCGAAACATTGATCAAAAACGTTGTGGATTTTAACTTCGTGGATTTCTCAGGTAAAAGCAGGATTTTTATTTTATCAAATTATTTACTTTGAAACAAACAAATTATAATGATTTGAAAGTTGCTTTATTATTAATATTATTTATTGTTAATATCAAAACACTTAGGATCTTGTGCATCAAATGAAACATACATTTTTGTTTGTTTAGATTTATTGAAACAATTTTTCTAGCGCTATTTTACTTTTTAGCTTAGATGTTAAAAGCAATATTCAATACAACTAATTTAAATTACTTTGTGAATATATTTACACCACGAACCGAAGATGATTAATGCAAATCGCACAAATACAATAAATCTTTAGTTACGCGCAAGGATTGCTTTTTTGTAAAGCTCAATAAAAAATTGTAAAAGTATTAAAAAGTGCTTGTTTTCAAGCATTTAAAAAGCTGTTACTAGTATGAAACGAATTGAAGATGGCTTCTAGAGATGGCGCTACTTTAGCAGTGATGGGACGCATGCGCCGTCACAACTGTATGAAAAGTAGTGATCCGACGCATGCGCAATTACAATTGTGTGCAAAGTAGAAATCCGACGCATGCGCAGTTGAAAATAAACTATAATGTACACATTATTTAAAAAGTCATACTTTGCACCTACTTTAAAACCTTTAAATTCAACTATTCATCGAAGGATGTTGCAAAAAAATATTATTTCATTTTCTATCAGTCTACGCTAGAAAAAAATCAGTCGAGTAAAAAAAATACAAAACAAAAAAAATAATTATAATAGTAAATTAAATTTAGTATTTTGTTGCAGTATGAAGATTTACGGCAGTACAATAATCTTAAATCGAAAAAATATTATTCGATGTTCCTTCAATCACTTCAACAATACTGTTTTCTAAATTATAATATTCTTTAAATAGATTATCAGGCAACGATTATTATCATGACGTCAAAAATGCTGGAAAATTTGATTATTATCATTTTGTTGATGAATCGCCAGGAGTTTTAATTCCAGGTGAATTCATAATGTGAGCTGCTTCTTTATCTAAATCATCCAATGCTGATCTTATTTTTAATAAAGATTCTACTAAATCATCCATATCTACAGAAGTTTCGGTTTTCTCATTCCAATTATTAGATTTTTCTTTTTCCGAAAATTGCAATTTTTCTTCTTTATCCGAATAACTCACTTTGTTTCCTTCATCCGACAAATTCAATTTTCTTTTTTTTTCCAAATCATCTTCTTTTTCTTCACCTGCGACATCAAGTTTCGTGTTTCCTTCGTCTAAATAAAAATTTGGAACGTGATTGTTTGTTTCTTCTTCGTCCAGTTTTGTTCTGTTTGAAAATATACTTTCTGCTGATCTATTTAATATTTCATCAAGTGCTTGGTAAATATCGTCATTCGTTCGAGAAGAACTGTACAAAAGATCCAAGGATGGTTCTGATTTTATCTGCGAATTTTGAGTCATTAAAGATGAGAGGGGAATAACTTCTTCTACTGATGAGTAAAAAGAAAACGTCAAATCTGGAGGAACGGACACATTCTTCATTTTGGATGTCGTTAATGGTCTTTCATGATAAGAACTATCTTGTGTTTGTTCAGGTAACGAGATTATTGAATAATTTCGAGAAAATTTTATTTTTTCATTCTTCAATTTCAGAGGCTTTTTACTAGTTTTTGGTAAAAAATCCTCTTTTGGTGCAAATGAATGTTTAAACCTCGGTTGATTTAGAAAATGAGCAGCTTCAATGTCCAGATTAGAAAGACCCGATTCTAATAATTTCATCGAATTCGATAATTCTTTTTCAATTTGAGACACTTCTGGTGTCATAGGTTTTGATTCAACAAATTTTTCTGCTGAGAAGTCATTCTTAGCAGATATCTCTTCATTCACGATTGCATTACTTTTGGAAACATAATCCATTCTCTTATTAATACGTTTCTATTAAAAATGGATTCTTTTCAATTTTGTGTAATATTGTAGACGAATTCACTTCCTGAAAATAATTAAAAATTTTAAAACAATAGATACTCAATATTATTGAGATTATCATTCAGTAGAAACATTTTAAGATTGGATAAAATAGTTATTTCGAGCCAAAACTTAGTAAATTGATTCGTTTCTCTAATATGGAAATAAATATTCAATTTTTACTTAGCATGTGGCTTTATATGTTCAGAAAAAATAAAAAATAATATTTACAAAAAACTTGGATTAACAAAAAAATTAGGCTGTTAAAAGAAAAAAAGGAAAATCACATTTTTTCTAATAGCCACTCGAATCTTATCTTTTAAATGAGCAAAGCAGTGAAATTTATGAAATATTTTAATTTGTAAAATTTGAAAATAATTGGAATTCAAATTTCTATGTAAAAAAATTAGTTTCATTAGTTTCATTTTAGTCTTTTATTAAATTTTATTACAATCACATCATGTTAAAATATTTTTTGGTTGCGGAAACATTTGATTTAATATTAATTTTAATAAAATCTCTATATAATAGGTTTATTTTAAATTAATTGCTTTAAATTGAATCTTAATAATAATTATATTAAAGCAACAACAACAACAACAACAATAATAATAATGATAATAATAATAATAATAATAATAATAATAATAAAAATAAATTCTTCAATGTATTTTCCTTCGGAAAAATTTGCTTTATAAAAAATAATATTAACAGTTGTATTAATTTATAAATTAAGGAGGAAAAAAATTTTAAATCGCAATTTAAAAAAGATAATTAACTTAACAAAGATCGAAGAAAATTTTATTGTTTACGAACCTTAAGTGACTGATAATTAGATGAGATTTTTATGGATCTTATTGTTCTACTTGCACTATCTTCTCAGCTTTATGACTGAATGACGAATACATAAAACTTATCATTCACTGGATTCTTCATCTGGGTAGACAAAACCGTATCATGAAACTTTAGATCCCTTAACGTGTTTTTTTCTTCATCTTTCTACTATTATACTACTACATTAGCATAAGTAGTATAATATACACTTTGCTCTAATTAATTATAAATGTATATATTTTCATTCCATTCTTAATCATTTCTATTCCTTTTATTTTATTTTGCTTTTATTTATTTAATTTATTTTAATTATTACTTGTGATTTTTATTATTACTTTATTATTGTTAACATAATGTACAATAAATAAAATAAAATATCAATTGTACTTTTGTTTGAAAATATAAATTTAATTAAAATGTGCTACAAAAATTATGATCAAAATGTATGTGCATAAATTATTTGAAGAATGACAAATTTAAAAAAAAATCTATTTGCTTTTAAAAAAAACTTTTCAATGGAAATGTATTTTACAAGCAGAAAATTTCATCTTTGCTTAAATAAAACTGTATATTTTCATATTCGGCAGTTGCTTCTTAAATAAATAATTGTTAACAATATTATTTTTAAATGCACATTCACTACTTTCAAACTAAAATGTAGAAGATGATGACTCAGTAGGAAAGAAGACAATACTGATATGATATCTAATAACTCTTATTCCCACGAATAAAATACATATTTACATGAGAATTTCAATTACAACCAGGAGCGTACTTACAAAAAAATGCTTATAATCTAGTTCAGCGAATGTGAACTGTTATTAAAATTCTGACAAGTTTTGGCACCTAGATTGCAATTGGGATCTAGTTCGACCTAGATCGCAAAAGATCACCAATCCTCGTAAAATGATTTTAAAATAACATATTTCAAAAATTAATTGTATTTTAATAATTAAATAATAATTTAAAAATTAGTTATTTATTATACAAATGCGTAATACTAAAAAACAAAACTGAAAAATATATAAAACTGCTATAATTTACACACCTGACAAAAATCAAATACGAGTATGAATACTGAATTAAAGATATGGCTTCTAGATTTGGCGCCACTTTAGCAGTGGTGGGACGCGAGCGCCGTCACAACTGTGTGTAAAGTAGCGATTCGACGCATGCGCAACTGAAACTGTGCGTAAAGTAATCTACTCCACCAGGTCATGGCCATAACCAATAGGATGGAGCCAATGCAAAAACCTATTAACTATAATCTACTTTAAGGTTTCTCTACAATATGTCCGGATTATTTTTGTATTGTAGAGAGACCTTTAAAAATTGTTTGAAAAATTAGTATTTTACTCATATTTTAAAATGTGAACAGCTCGACTTTTTATAGCAGGGGTAATTCAAAGAAAAATTTGTCAATTGAAAATAAAACTTGGAGAATAATATTTATAAAAAATTTTATAAGATGATCTGACTACAAGATATTTTACAAAATTGTGTATATTTTAACCTGCTAGAAATGTAGCATTCTAAATTATAGAATTATAACATTGTTACTATATTGTACACACGCATATCACAGATCGGTAAAGAAGCGTAAAATATTTGAAAAACATAAATTTGAGGACATACCGTTGGCTTATATGAAAACTCGTTATTCCTGAGAGTAGACAGAAAACTGTTTGATACAACTACAATATTTTAAAAAATTAGTGTAGACTATCTTCGGAAGGAAAATTGGAAAAAAATTCCAATTTTTATTATTACAATCTTTATTCTTTTATCCTTCTGAAGAGCGTTTACATTAGTTTTTCAAAACTAAAACATTCAAGGGTGTACTTCTCAAAGTATAATAAAAAAATACGTTATTCAAAGTGACAATTATGTTACAATTGTAAATAATATCTCACTTCAAAGCAAAAACAATATATAAAAATTCACTCTGTTTCAATTATTCGCAACTAATTGCATATCATTAAATTACTTTATTTTGATATTCGATTTAGCATAAACTAATTTTTTAAAAAAGTTAAAGAAATTATAGGTTACACAACTTTTTAGATAAATAAATCTTCTCTACTTGTTTTTGGGAATAACATATTTTCTGCCGTACATTTTGAAAAAGTCTCTATCTGCAAGAGGTAGATAGTGACCTTTTGAAAAAGGAACGGCAGTTGTCTATATTAACTTTTATGAATAACATGTTTTCTATATTCGATTTTATGAATAACATGTTTTCTATATTCGATTTTATGAATAACATGTTTTCTATATTTGTTTTTATAAATAACGTGATGTCTTATGAATAACAAGTTGTCATTTGGAAGCCATAGATATGTACATTTAGTTCTTAAGAAATATTAAACTTTTCTCAGAAAATATCTTTGTTTTAAGGGAATCAATTTTTCCAATACGATTGTCGTCACACCAGTTTGTCGAAGTTTATAACTTTCCTCCTTTTTTAAGCTACATTCGTTGTATACATTGCAATTTGTGAGCCTTGTAACGGTAATTTCATTTTCTTTCTTTCATTTACCAAATACAGATTGTAAATAAAAGTGAAGGCAGAAACCAGCGTAAAAATCTAAAAAAAGAAAAGAATGAGTATATTTATACAAGCAAAATTTAAACGATAAATTATACTTTTATTTACGTTCTAAAAATTTGTATATTGAAAAGAGAATTTTTAATTTATAAATCTTTAAATTAATTACAAGTGGAAAAATTCATTGTAAATTTACGTTTCGATAATTGTTATTCATAAATAATAATGTTTTATTAGGATTACTAATATAAACTTACTAATGAAAAACATAGTATTGTAGAATGTGAAGATAAAAATATATATAGAGGGCAAAAGGCACTCAAGAAGCAAAGCACAGCACCCGCTCCACAAACTACAAATTCCTAAAATAATAAAAAGAACACAGTCATTAAAATTTATTTAAAAAAGTGAAACAACTGTTATCGTAATTAATTCTCATTTGGAGGCTACATAATTTGCATATTCATTAAAATAATTAAAGACACAAAATATACGTTTTAATTATTCACTGTATGAAAAAAATTAATAATAGTTAATATTTAATTCAATAATACTAATAAATAATATTGTATTATACAAGTGTAAGTAACAAATAGTTATTAATACTACTTAAGATTTAATAACAAAAAAAAAAGTAAAAGAAACTGAACTTAATGGTATCGAACTCTAAAGATTCGGTACTGAATGATTCGCTTTACACTTTACAGCCATCACAATATAAGGTTATTGTAAAACTAAAATATACTATTCAAAAAGTCAGACTAGTCATTTTTTACGTATTTCGGGTCGCTGAATCGGAATTCGAGGTCAAAATTTAAAAGTTATTTCACGTTTTCTTTTTACCCTCAAAAAACTAGAAATTTAAGTTTAAATTGTTGTCGATTTTGTAAAAACTGTATGACAAATGCGAAAATCACACTATGTAATCTCTGAAGTATTACTCTTAATTTAAGTCCAGAAAACTTAAAAAATATTCAGTGGTTCCCGAGATATGACTCCAAACGTCCGCGCATGTAAATCGGCCATTTTCGGATACAATCTCAGTTTGGCCGATTTACATGCGTGGACGTTTGGAGTCATATCTCGAGAACTACTGAATATTTCTTCAGTTTCCTGGACTTAAATTAAAGGTAATGCTTCAAAGATCACATTAGTGCAAGTTTTGCATTTTTTACAGAGTTTTTACAAATTCTACAACATTTTAAACTTAACCCATTTAGTCCGGGAAGTCCGTTTTTTCATGTCCACATTTATGTTGATAATTTTACATGTTAAAGAATCAGAAAAAAATCAGCACAGGGTACTTTTGATGTATCTGAATGTCCTCTTTCAGAATCTGCTAAAAAATTCCACATTCGACTTCAGAAAAAAAAGTTATGATTGTTTAAACAAAAAAAATGCGGGATTTTTTGAATTTTTCTTTCAAATTAGATTTTTTAATCGAAACCAATGTAGGAAAAATCTGGATTAGGAAAATATCGCATCCAAAATGTTGGGACTTTCAGATACGCATGATAACGATTATTGATTTTCACGAAAAACAAAATGGCGTCTCAAAAATAGCTGCCAAAATTGGCGAGTTTTTAAAAATAACAAAATGACATACCTAATATATTTTTTTTAAACAAATATGCTTTAATTACTGATAATAGTACCAATTCATAACAAAATTGTGTTATTCGATAGTTTTTAGCAATGTTATTAACAATTCTTATGAACAATTAGGAAATTAGTGACATTTGAAGGTACAAAGATGTAGTTTTTTTGTCCGATTGGTTTGTTTTATCGTGGTATAGGTCCAGAGG
>WNHD01005257.1:0-10381 GCA_011057455.1 Ganaspis sp. Gsp50 | reverse complement strand
AAACGAATTAAATTTTTTAAACTTAAAAATTATTAGAACACAAAGTAACAAAGTTATGACTGATTGGTATAGAGAAGACACTTTTTCTGGTAGGTTTTTAAATTTCCATTCTAACCATCCAATACAAAATAAAATGGCTATGGTTAAAAATCTTACTGATATGGCCTTAATTCTCTCAGATAAAAGTTTTGATGAAAAAATGATTCTCTTAGTTAAATCATATTTAAAAATAAACAATTATCCGAACAGTTTTATAAATAAACATATTAAAAAAAGAATTATTGAAATTAATAGTGGAAAACAAAATAATTTTAATAATATAGACAATAGTAATATCAAAAAAGGTAAAAAGGTAGTTTTTCCATATTATGGAGGGATATCTGATAATATCAAAAGATTATTAAAGAAAATAGACATAAAAACAATTCTTCGTGTCAACGCAAAATTAGATAAATTTATCAAACTGGGTAAGAACAAAATTGAAAATACTAATCAATACAATTGTGTTTATAAATTTGAATGTAATTCTGGAAAAATATATGTGGGACAAACTAAAAGCCCTTTGCATATTCGTAGAACTGAGCATATGCAAAATCTTGAAAGAGACAAAAAATATCAAAATGTTATTAGTGATCATTTGACTCATTGCAATAAAGACTCGATCACACATTCAATTAAGTAGGATAATTTTAAAATCCTACACGTAGAACCTAATTTATACAAACGTTTGTTTGCTGAAATGATATATATAAAAAAAGAAGGTAATAATAGCTTAAATAAAATGACTGATTTGAATAATTTTGACAATTCTTATGAAATGATTTTAATGTTTCTCTCTGCTTAGATAGTGTTTGTGCTCACTCGTTCTGTTGTTCTCTAGTCTTAATTTTGTTCATATTTTGTTTATACTTTCTAATTGATTACCAAATGTTAATGGGTCTATAGTTATTGGAGCTCAGTTTTAATTATACTATTGATAAGCTAACAAGTTTAACGATGAATTTTTGATTTTTGATTATATTTATATTATAAATTTAATTTTTAGTTTTTGGAATGTATTTTTCATTGTAAGTTTACAGAGTACAAATAATGGATTTAATGATTTTTGGTATGTAATATGATAGTAATATCAATATAATAGCTAAATTTCATTTATGGTTTGTAGATTTGAAAACGTTTTTATATTTTTTATTTTATTATTTCAGTTTGGCTCCAATTTCTGTTGATATCCAAACAAAAATCTTCAATTTTTTATATTTGATTTTTTATGTTGACGTACTTTCTTTGTAAAGTTTATATTTTTATGATGAAATTTTCGAAGATTATGAATTTTTTAATCAAACTTTGGTGAGAATGTATAAAAAGATTTTTGTAGTTTTGAATTTTTATTTATTATTTATTATTTTTTTAATAATTTTATTATAATTTTTGTACCGTTCTTCGATTATTTTTGATAATTATTTTTGTACTAATAGACTCCCTGAAGAGGAAATCATACAGATTTCGAAACGTTGGAGTAGAAATATATGAACATTCTTTGTCTGAAGGATATCGTTTTTATTCAACCTTATATAATTATTGCTCGGACGTTAAAAGCTTACTAAATATAAATATAAATTTTATTTATCTTAATAGATGTCATTCCAGCCAATGGAATAAAAGCAATATATTGGAATCATAGTTTGATTGGCTGGAATGATAGCCATTTTAGGATAAATAAAATTTCTATTGCTTGAACTTTCTGTCAGATTTCTGTGTTTTGAAATTTATGTATGATAAGATTTCTATTTATGAAATTTAGGTTCTGTGAATTTTCGAAAAATAAATCTTACAACAAATGCCAATTAATAAAAATGACTTTTAGGTTATGCATTAGGGTGGTCCACAAAATATCGATGTACTGAATATCGATTATGACACCCCCCCCCCCAGAATTATTCTATATAAAAAAAGAAGAAACATGTACTTTTCCTTTTTGCAATCGGTTGATATTTAATGGTGCCGCTAAGCCCTTGAAGTTCCCCATGTATTTTATATGGAAAAAAAATCGTTTTTTCGCAAATTTGGTACAAAATCGCTAAAAATCAATATTTTTCAATGGGTAAACGATATTTCCGTTCAAAAATTACCAAGCTATTGAGTCTTAATAGACATTAATTTAGAAACTTAAATTGACTATTTTTGCAGGACTTCAAAGTAGGCCCATAAATGGCCTACTATATAAAGTAGCGTGTAGTTCCGTTTATAAATATAAATTGCTAAATTTTTTAATTTTATCATTTTATTTATCCTGAGATAGTACTAATTTCACTTGAAAAAAAATTTTTAACAAATAAAAATTTCCAAAAATTTCTTTTTTTTTTTAATTTTAAAAAGAATGTCAGATTTTTTTTTAGAAATTAAAAAAAATAAAAAAATTAAGTGAGTAAAAATTGTTTTTATTTCTTGTGCACATTCGACAAAAATCTTTAAAAAATATTTTTTTTTTTGAAAAAATTAAAAAAAAAAATTTTTTTGAGTGAAATTAGTACTATCTGGAAATAAACAAAATGATAAAATTAAAAAATTTAACAATTTATATTTATGAGCGGAAATACACGCTACTTTCTATTTATGGGTCTACTTTGAGGTCCCGCAAAAAATAGTCAATTTATGTTTCTAAATTAATGTCTATTAAAACTCAATAGCTTGGTAATTTCTGAACGGAAATATCGTTTACCCATTAAAAAAATATTGATTTTTAGCGATTTTGTACCAAATTTGCGAAAAAACGATTTTTTCCTATATAAAATATATGTGAAACTTCAGGGACTTGGCGGCAACATTAAATATCAACCGATTGCAAAAAGGAAAAATACGTGTTTCTTCTTTTTTTATATAGAATAATTCTGGGTGGTGTCGTAATCGATATTCAGTACATCGACATTTTGTGGACCACCCTACTATTTAGTCGTCAAAAATTTAAAAATTAAAAAAAAAAGATATTTAAAAACGCTGGAGGCGGGCAAAATTATCCTTCTAACAAAATATACTTAATTTTTTTTATTTAAGATAAAAAGTTGAGTAGTTACGATGTTCACCGTAAATACCGTTTTTCGGACGACGCCGTCTACAATGCTTCTTCAATTACACAACTCTATATTTTTTACAAGTATTTTCCAAAATGCTTTTTAATAAGTGCCTAATAATGTGCAAAAAGAATTTTTATAACAACATTTACCGTTTTTTTAAAAAAATTTTTACAAAAATGCCCTTTTTTCTACATTCCGAACCATACCCTCCCCCCTTAATAAGTTTACAGTAAAAAATTTAATGTACGTTTTTATGGTTAATAAGTATTAAATTATAAAGATGTTTAAAATTTTTCATTTTTCTTACAATATTAATAAATATTTATAAAATTCAAATAACATATATGTATTAAATTATATTGCTTTCTCATAGAGGAAGTTCTGTTTTACCCCCAAAAATTCGATTTTGAGATATCATTTCTCGACGTTTCTCGCCCTCAGGAACTCAAAAGACATGTTTCTGACGACATGTGTGTGTGTGTGTGCGTGTGTGTGTGTGTCCACATTACGTTTCGACGAATATCTCAGCAATTATAATGGGTAGAACCATGATTCTTCCACCAAATTATAGGTCTCGTAGGGGGTCAAAATGTGATATGAATTTGAACCCGATCAATCAATTATAACTACATTCTTTTCGTATTTTAAAATTTAGAAAAAATCGTTCTCTTAAAATATTTTTTGGATTTTTATGAAAAGTTAAAGTGTAAATATTTTATCCTTTTTTTTACTATAAAAACACATCCATTGATCGTTTAATGAACCTCCTAGCTCAATTCTTAACAAAGTTATTGATTTCTAAAAATGTTAAATTTTGAAAAATCGAACGCGAACGCATTAAGGACAGTTCAGAATAGGTGGTTTCTGAACGACGACGTCGACGTAACGCTTTCACTGTCCTCCTCACTCCCAAAAGAAAATCATTGGAGTGAGAAGGCTAGTGAAAGCGTTGCGCGACGTCGACGTTTAGAAACCACCTATTCTGGACTATCCTTTAAACCCACGGCTACAATAACTTGGCGTATGTTTCAAAAATGTTCCTCATAAGTTACCAGAGAAAGATATGAGGTAACTTATGAGGAACATTTTTTGAAACATGCCAAGTTACGGTAGCCGTGGGGTTTAGTGTGCTCGCATTCGGTTGTTAGGTTACGTAGGTTCGATACTCGGTAGTGTCAAGATTTTTTCAAATGTATTTAGTTTTAATAGTCATCGTTAATATGTTTCGAAATGATATGTTTGAGTATGTGAAGGATACAAGTGTGTAATAGTTATTTGTGACACAAGGACCCTAAACACCACTTGGATACTCGTACAATAAATCAGAACTCATCTTCGCCTCGGTACGCCTCGGCTTCGATTCGTTCTAATTTATTGTCCTCGTACAAAGTGCTGTTTAGGGTCCTCGTATCACATATAATTTTTTGTCATTCGCATTCTAAACACGAGGTTATGTACGACTAGTCCATGAAAAGCCGCCATGTTTGTATTATAAAGTAGCTTCAGCCAATCAGATTGCAAATAGATTTCATTATGTGCCTAGGACACTAAATGAAACATTAAAACATCGCTAGTCGTACGTAAACTCGTGTTTAGGGTGCGCTGATGACAAAAATTAACTTAAAAATAATGTGAATACCTATATAGGAGTTCCTATGTATGAAACTATATAGGATTCTATGTAGGAATGTAAATAATTTTTTTTTGTTTTTGCATATATTTGATCCTATATAGGAAACTTTATGAATTCCTACATAAGAAACTATATAGAATTCTATATAGGAGTAAGATGAATTTTGTGATGAGGCATGTATAGCATCCTGTGCAGGAGTCTTCAAAATATCTTATATAGGTGATCTATGTCATCATGTAATTACCTATAGGGATCTATAGAGGCCCTATAGGTGAACATATCGATTTCTATACGTCGTTATATGATTTCCTTGTAGGAGCTACCTATATTGATTCCTATAGGATACTATATAGTTCCTATATAGGATTTTCCAGTAGGAAAAACCCTTCGCTTTCAGACGAAAATGTAAACAAATTAGCTTTAAGTTTGAGAAAGTAAGCATTGGAATTTCTAAAGTAACATTTCTTTTACTTGTTCATAAAGAAATTTAATTTCATACCGTTTTCCACACTTATAATAAATAAAGTCATTAATTGATAGTGAATTGGACACTTGTATCATAATTTAACCATTTCTACACATTTTGACTATTCTTTTTATGTAAGAATTTGACTAAATGCCATGCGTAAAAGTGAGAAAAAATATAAATTTTGCCTAAATGTTTGTTCTTAATATTAAAAAAATAAGGAATAGTATCTTCAATAACGATGACACTTTGATGGAAAGAGCCCTCACCAATTAAAACTCTTCAATCCTGAAACGCAATCTGATTGGTGAGGGCTCCTTTCTTCAAGCTCGCAAGGTGAATAACAATAATCACCTATTCTCGCCAGTTTTACTAAAAAGCAAGTTATTTTGACTTTGTATACAAAATTTCATATTAAAAGCAAGCTTCATTCAAAGATTTAAAGTTAATACGACATTTGTAGGGGAAAGGCTTGCAGGTTGCCACCCTTTAACACTTTTGCTCATTACTTGTTATAAAATCAAGATATTGTTAATGTCAATACATCAATGGAAAAAGAACATAAAGAGCCTCAACCCTGAACCAAAAATCATCTGAATTCTCAAATAATAAAAATTTTACAACAATTTTTCAAAACTATCTAAAATTGATCTCATGAAATTTTGGCTTGCAGGTTGCCACCCCCTGTCTAAATTGCAGAAAACATAGAAAAACTGAAATAAAAATACTCGATTTATAAAATTTATAATATAAATATATTATATAATATATTATAAAATTTGTTTTGTTGTAGATGAAAAATATGCGCATTCAAAACAAATTTTAGAATTGCCCAGACGTTAAACAAGTTTATTTGAATATATTATAAAATATATTATATAAATATAATACAAATTCATTTGATAGTTGTTAACATTATACCCTGACGCAAGAAGTGGGTTAAGTTTAAAATCCCTTAAATACAGGAAATTTGATGCAAGTTTCTTCCAAAACTCCTCCCCAAGTTTAGAACCTCCCCGAAATTTACCCCTCCCTCCTCTATGCCCTCCATACAATTATGAAAAATGTATATTAGAGTAAATGAACGAACAATGAGGAGGAGGAAACCTGTAAGCCAATGGCCAAATACAGTTTCTATTATTCAAATTGAATGAAAAAGCAACTCAGAAAACGTAGTTACGTTAAATTATCCATAAAAATGTTCAAGTTGTTACCACTTCAAAAAATTAAAATCTTAATTATTCAACTAAATGAGAAGAGAAATTTCATCTTTTGTTTCGGCAAACAGTATGTGATTACCTTTGTCTGATCCAAAGCACATTGAAAGTAATAACTATTTGGTTGACTTCTTTCTCAATTAGAATTTTAAAATTAACACTGCTAGAATGTCAAAATACTTTGAGGGGTGGCAACCTGCAAGCAGTGGCATCCTGCAAACCTCTCCCCTACCATTAGGAAATGCTGTTTTCTAATTTTTGTCAGTTGCACGCTTGACGTGTATAACGCGCAAACGACGGTTGAATCCCTCACCAATCAGAACGCTGGAAAGCCTGAATACTGTGGGCTCGGACACTCAAGTTCACAGCATGAAAGACGAAAGTTAAAATTTCTTGAAGTTTTACACGAAATGAATCTTTTTATGACATTATTTTCTCCTTTTGACAATAAATACAAGTTTTCTTCATTGTATTTTGATAAATTCAATGAATACCAGACAGCAAAAACTGTGCTGTAATCTGCGACCTTTTTGAGATTGAAAGTATAACGTCGAAAATGTCAAAAATTAGAATGAAGCTATTCTTGTCGAATATTCATGATAGTTTTTTAAAATATTGTTTGTGTGCTGAGTTTTAATGTAGAATAAAATTTTAAAATAATAATTTTTTTCTAATCATTAATTATATAAATTATAAATATAAATTAATCAATATTTTAAAGAATTATAATGAATATTGGACAGAAAATGCTACATTCTAGTTTTTGACATTTTCAACGTTATACTTTCAATCTCACAAAGGCAAAGGTCGCAGATTACAAAACAGTTTTTGTTGCCTAATATTCTTTGAATTTATCAAGATTCAGTAAAGCAAGCTTGTATTTATTGTCAAAAGGAGAAAAAAATGTCATAAAAAGATTCATTTCGGGTAAAACTTCAAGAAATTTTAACTTTCGTGTTTCATGTTGCGAACTTGAGTGCCGGAGCCCGCAGTATTCAAGCTTTCCAGCGTTCTGATTGGTGAGGGCTTCGACCGACGTTTGCGCGTTATACACGTCAAGCGCGTCACTGACAAAAATTAGAAAGCAGCATTTTTTAATTTAATAAATGTATTAATTTTAATTCTTTGAATGAAGCTTCCTTTTAATAAGAAACTTTGTTTACAAAGTCAAAATAACTTGTTTTTTTTTTTAGTAAAACCGTCGAGAGTATGTGATTTTCGCTTTTCAACTTGCGAGCTTGAAGGAAGGATCCCTCACCAATCAGATTGTGTTTAAGAATTGAAGAGTTTTAATTGGTGAGGACTCTTTCCATCAAAGTGTCATCGTTATTCTAGATAATATTCCTTATTTTCTTAATATTAAGAACAAACATTTAGGCAAAATTAATATTTTTCCTCAATTTTTCGCATGACATTTAGTCAAATCTATATAAATAAAATCAGAGCCTTGTCTTTACAATACACCAAACTTAACATTTTTGTTATAATTATTCGTTTTTAGGCACAAGGATTTCAAAAATGTAGAAAAAGAAATTCTGTCTGTCTGCCTGTCCGCACAAAACTTTGTTCGGGCATCACTTGAAAACTATATGGCCGATCAGGTTGAAACTTGACAAAGTATTTCCTACTTTCCTAACTTAAAATCAACAATTTAGAAGATTAGAAAATATTGATTAGAAGCTGAGATATCCCCATATGTCATTTTTAAGCAAATAAGCATAATTAATGGAGGTGCTATAAGAATGGTTGTTATAGGAACAGTCGGTAAGCGAATGGTCACCATGGCAACCGCTGTTGTGGAAATTGTTATCATAGCAACGGTTGCTAAGAGAATTGTTACCGTAGCAACGGTTTCTAAGGGAAATGTTTTAATAGCAACGGTTGCTATGGGAATTGTTACCATAGCAACGATTGCTAGGGAAAATATTACCATCGCAACGGTTGTTAAGGAAATTGTTATCATAGTAACGGTTGTTAATTGTGTTGTTATCAGAGCAACGGTTGCTATGGGAACTTTTACCATAGCGACAGTTTCTATGGGAATTGTTCCCATTATAGAATTGGTTGGTAAGGAAATTAGGTGAATTCCAATCTGCATACAGAAATATGTATGCAAAAAGTAAATCTTTAATTTTTGTATTTAAAAAATAATCAATATGGTCGACAAGTGAGTTAAAACCATAGCAAAGGTGGCTATGGGGATTGTTAACATAGCAAAGGTTGCTATGGAAATTGTTATCATGGCTAAAGTTGGAAAGAAAAATTGCTTTTATTTAATTTGGCAAAGTAGTTATTAAGAAGGGATGTATTTAGAAAGTTTTGGCCAGAAAGATAGACTGAATGATTTTTTTTATGTTTGGAATCATATTTTTTCTTACCCATGGTAATGGGTAAGAAAATACTTTGCCTACAAACACTGTGGGTGGCCCGACGCCAGCTGAGATGCCCGCCGAAGGCGGGCTCGACAGCTAGTTCTTACATAAGGGGCTGTCCATAAACTACGTCACGCTATTTTTCATTTTTTTTCCCCCCCCCCCCCCTGTCGTCAAAAACTTCACAAGTATTAGCGCCATTTTTTCCACAGATCATCACTGTCAGTAAATTCGACCGCCCTCTCAAAAGCGTGACGTAGTTTATGGACGGCCCCTAAAAAGGATTGTCAAAATGTGTAAAAATGGTTAAATTTGGATACAAGTGTCAAATTCACTATCAATACTTTATTTATTATAAGTGTGGAGAACGGTATGAAATTATAATTTTGACAGGTGTATGGGGTCATTCACAAACTACGTGGCTCTTATTTTAGGGATTTTTGACCCCCTCCCTCCCCCATGTAGCTTACCGTAGCGTATTACTGAGTCCCTCCTCCCCCCCAAAAAAAGGGAACGTACCTTTATTTTATTCTCATCTTCACTATGTTTCGATGACTAAGGTTTCTAATCGAAACGTAGTGAAGATGAGAATAAAATAAAGAATAAGAATGGCATGAATTTATGTTATTTTTATTTTTTGTCTACCTTCTATGGATCAAATTTTAATTCATCAACCTTATAGTGTTATCTCTTTCTTTCTTATAAAACCTTCTGTAAAAACTTTGCGTTGATCCGTCACTGTAATGGTATGATATACTCAATTCATAATTCTTTATTTTAAAAGATTAGAAACGTTAAAAAAGGTAAATGTTGGTTGATATTATTCGAAAGATCTTGTATCGAATTGTTTTTTGAAATGACGAAAGATGGAAAATAATTCAATAACAAAATGTTAACAATTTTGTATATGAGTGGATTGCTTTTCAGGATTTATGGGACATAAGAATGTCGAAGTTGAGATCATCTGTGCATAATTTTATAATCCAGGAAGGACAACATGCCAGATTGGACAATCTTACAACAATGGAGATAAATAGTATAAGACCACTTCTTCCTCATGCTTTAGATCAAGTCTTACGAATTCAAAAAGTAGATAATACTACGTAAATATAATGTAACTTATTTCGTCAATAAAACATTTTAATACATTCTAATATTTATTCAAACATTATAGTCTCAATGAAATTATAGATTTAATTAACCCCTTCGCTGTGAGGTACGTGTATACGGCGCTGTACGAACTGTATGCAATTAAACTGTATACAAGAAAATTGTATGCGTTAAACTGTACATGGTAGGGGAGAGGCTTGCAGGTTGCCACCCCCAAAGTATTTTGACCCTCTATCAGAGTTAATTTCAAAATTCTAATTGAGAAAGATGTCAACAAAATAGTTATTACTTATTATTATGTGCTTTGGATCAGACAGAAGCAATCATATTCTGTTTGCTGAGCAAAATATGGGATTTCTCTTCTCATTTAATTGAATAATTAAGATTTTAATGTTTTGAAGTGGTAACAACTTGAACATTTTTATAGATAATTCAACGTAACTACGTTTTCTGAGTTGCATTTTCATTCAATTTTAATATCCGAAACAGTATTTCAGATATCTCAATAAATG
>WNHD01005256.1:5405-23720 GCA_011057455.1 Ganaspis sp. Gsp50 | reverse complement strand
TTTTTTTTTCATTCTCTCTTCGGAATTTGATTCGGCTTAAAAAACGATGTAAAGTGAGGTACTGCCAATCCTGTCACTTGTTTGGATCAATGTGAAATTTTGAAAAAATGGCGGGAAATCAGTTTTTCGAGATTTTTTCTATGTTCCCAAATTTTTATCTCATTCTCTCTGCGGCATTTGATTCGGCTTAAAAAACGATGTAAAATGAGATACAATCTAAATCTAACAATTATTGGGATCAATGTGAAATTTTGAAAAAATGGCGCGAAATCAGTTTTTCGGGATTTTTTCTATGTTCCCGAATTTTTTTTTTCATTCTCTCTTCGGCATTCGATTCGGCTTAAAAAACTACGTAAAATGAGATACTACGAATCCTGTCACTTGTTTGGATCAATGTGAAATTTTGAAAAAATGGCAGGAAATCAGTTTTTCGGGATTTTTTCTATGTTCACAAATTTTTTTTTTCATTCTCTCTTCGGCATTCGATTCGGCTTAAAAAAGGACGTAAAATGAGGTACAATCCAAATCTGACAATTATTTGGATCAATGTGAAATTTTAAAAAAATGGCAGGAAATCAGTTTTTCGAGATTTTTTCTATGTTCCCAAATTTTTTTTTTCATTCTCTCTTCGGCATTCAATTCGGCTTAAAAAAGGACGTAAAATGAGGTACAATTCAAACCCGATATTTATTTGGTTCAATTTGAAATTTTGAAAATGTGACGGTGTGTGAAAAAATAATTTTTATTTTCAACATTAACTTACTTTGAATGGTATTTCGATAATTCTGAAACTATCGAGATAACGATTCGTTGGTGGAATTATGATGCCACGAAATCTTCCTCGAGTGAACATTGTTGAAACTAGTTTTTGACTATTTCTACTATTATGGAAATGTCTTTGTTCAGTATATCGTTCATTAAAAGGATACAAGAACTGTGCAATAAAACTGACAGAATTTCGAACAAACATATCCGAGTGTTGTGGTAAAAATGTGTCTGATTCTGAAAAAAATTGAAATTCGAAAAATGATGTTGCTACATTGAATTACAAAGTCTTTTCTATTATTTCTTTAAAGTGTTTTAATTAGTTTCTTTTTTATCTAGAAATTTTAATATTCCTTTTTATTTTTCCCTTCTTATTCTTGCAGCCTCTTTTTTTAAATATTTTTTATAGTTAAAATTCGTTTATAAAATCGTTTATTTTTACGACTTGGATTTTTGTTGTATTTTCTATATTATTGTTATATTATTTATATTACTTATATTATTTATATTACTTATATTATTTATATTACTTATATTATTTACATTTCATTCTTACCAAATGGAAGATTACGTTTGGTGTTACGCTCTGCAAAATAATTATTAACAATAGAAATTGCTTCTTCGGGTTTGTCCAGATTTAATGATTCTTGTTGAGTAATAAACATATCACTTGATAATTTTTTAAAATTAGGATTTACGTCTATTTTATCTGGAACATAGAGAACTTGAACAAAGTTTAAAGGCGAGTCCTTTGGATCCTGAAACAAACAAACAAAATGAAAGGGTTTTATTAGGTAAATAATTTGAAAAGTTAAAATAAGAGGAAAAATTTGAAGATTATTAAAATTAACTAAATTTGAAGATAATTAAAATTAACTAAATTTGAGGATAATTAAAAGATTAAACTCACCGCAAGGCATTTAGTAAGGATTTGGTAATTTGATAAATTATTGTAGTTGAGATTTAAAGCTTCACGAATTTGTTTGGCAGTGTTTCCTCTTGATCCGTAAAATAATAGTGATAAGGAATCAAATGCACTGAAAGGTACAAGAGCTATATTTCCTGTGAATTTTCTTGATACAGTCTAAAATGAAATATATAAAATATTAATTAATTTTCTTTTGTAAATATAAAATATGTTAAGCATATTGTTTAACGAAAATATATGGTTTTTAAAAATAATTATAAAACTCACATAATTTGATTAATTCAAAGTTTGTAAAATTATTTAAATTATTAAAATGCTAAAAATGAATACTAAAGTAATTTTAAATTAATATTAAAATAATGGAATATATTAAAATTACTCACTTTGTAAAGTCGAAATGCAAAATTGCAACAATTGTCAAAAGGATACGAATGTGCTTCTTCTTTTTGTGCACTTACAGATAAATTTGTAAATTGAATAAAAAAGAGATAAGCTCCAAATAGTATCACTAAAAAAGTAAATTTTCAATATATTCAAAATCGTAATAAAATTTAATAATCATTTGTTGAAAAAAATGTGAAAATAAATAAAAGAATAAAATTAATAAAAGGGGCGGCTTCAATAAAAGAATGAATAAAAATTATAAATAAAAAAATACAACAATTGAATAAATAGAATAAATAGAATAAATACAGAAACTAGAAAAATAATTTTAATAAATAATATCTACAAAATTGTTTATACGTAAAAAAATTGACATTTTAACAGAAATTGAATAATAAAGTAATAATGAATAGCTTTCTACTCACGTATAATTCGCATTTTGTTATTATCAAATTTTCGTAAAACAAAAAATTATCTTGTTATTTAAGGTTTATATATGTAACTTTAGAAATCTTGATTCTAAATAATTTTCTGAAGCTGGTTGAGCTAGTTTTGTTACTGAAGAGGATTTTAATTTTTTAAATTTTCAACCGGTTTTACCTTTAGATCGTAAAAAAACAAGTACTTCGTGTACTTCATTTAACAAGAATTTTGCTAAATATTTATAAAGAAAATGGAATACAAAAAAGAAATTCGTTAGTAAAAATAATACAGTTTGAATAAAATAATAGATTAATAAAAAAAAATTAATAAATTAATTATGTAGCGAATAAACAAATTAAATATGAATTAATTAATAAGATTATTATGAAATAAATTAATTAGTGAATTCATAATTTTAGCGAATAATAATTAAGAAAGTCTAATAAATTGTTGTTTGCATTCTGTTTTGATATTAATTTGTCAATTGTTAACCACTGCGATTAATAAACTTAGGTTCATTATTCTTTGCTTTTACTTCAACATTTTAAAATTTTTAATTTTTTTTCTTCATTCGAATGCTAGAGCGTCGATTCACTGGATTAATTATGTTCAGTTTATGATTTTATTTATTAATACATTATTATTGTTATTTTACTTCTTTGATTTATATTATACTAAATTGTCATAAAACGTTATTCAGTTTGAATTTTCCCGCTTCGATTATAAATCGAACTTGTTTCGAAACTTGCGATACATCGCAATATCGCGCTTTCGATTCTACAGAATTGTGACAACGAGCACGTGTGTTTTTATTTAGAAATTGATAATTTCTTGACTTATTTTAAAAAACGAAAGTGCTAAGCTTGTTAAAATGAAGGTGAAAGTTAAGAAAATTAGACCTGAATCTAAATCAAGTCTTAAAACTGCTGTCAAGAATGTGCAAAAAATTTTAAAGGTACGTATTGTCAGGTATAACCTCAAAACTTATTGCTAGAAAGTTATTGAGTGTTTTTTTTAATTTGTTAATAGTTTTGCTGTGTCTTTACTATATATAAATGTTCATTTTGATTTTTTTCTATTAAGTTTCTTGAAAAAATTGGAGAATTACTGAAAAGATTCTAATTTTATGGTTAACATTATTTTAGAATTGTTAAAGTTTTACAGATAGGTCAGCAGTTCTAAAAGTAATTTGATGTTATTTTTTAGAAAGATGATAAGGAGAAGGTTGAAAAATCAAATGAGAAATTACTGGAGACAGAACTCAAGTACAAATCTACACGTGGAATTGTCTGTGTCAGTCACATTCCTCACGGATTTTATGAAGAGGAAATGAAGGGTTATTTTGCTCAATTTGGGAAAGTAACAAGAGTTCGTGTTGTTCGATCAAAGAAGGTAATTAATTTAGCAAATAAAAGGCTTGTGAAGGACTTGATAAATATGCAGACTGATTAAAAATAAAATGTGAATCAGAACATTAAATATTTCAAAAACACAAAATACAACATAAAATATTGCATTACGAAAACAAAAATAAATCAATTTTTACAGGTTTTTTTACAATATGTAACGCTTTAGAAAATCTCTAAATAATAATTTGTAATTGTAATTTATCGTTTTTAGACAGGAAATAGTCGTGGATATGGATATGTTGAATTTAAAACGCCTGAAGTGGCCAAAATCGCCGCTGAAACAATGGCAAATTATTTAATGGGGAATAGGCTACTGAAAGGTAAAAATAATGGTTCCATTTTAGATAAATTAGCTTCAATTTGTATTTTAAAAATGGAGTAAAATATTTTACATCTTCACTTGAATATGATAATATCTAATTAAATTACAATTGTTACTTTATTATTGTATTTATTATTTCAATTTATTATTTCGATTCATTATTCTAATTTATTGTTTCAATTCATTATTCTAATTTATTATTTCAATTCATTCTTATAATTTATTATTTCAATTCATTATTCTAATTTATTATTTTAATTTGTATCAACTACTATTATGATTAAATTGTTACTCTTTTTATCGAGTGTAATTAAAATCCACTAACATCGATTACAGTTTCTTTTATTAATTATTATATTCCCAAATATAATTACTATAATACATTTTATTATTATTACTATTACTATCATCTAATGTTAATTATCAATATTTTCCAGCAACTTATATTCCTCCAGAGAAGCAGCACTTTGGATACTTTTTTGGCAAAAGTATTACTACGAAAGTTTATCCCAAACTGAAAAATCGAAGAAAGGAAGCGACATTGAATCGCAAAACTATTACCGATGAGAAATATAAAACAGACGTTAAAAAATCCTTGAAAAGGTTAAATAGCTTAGAAAAGAAATTAAAAGACAAAGGTATAGATTATAAACTCGAACCAGTTGATGTTCCAAAATGTTAATATAATTTAGTTTTAGAATTAATAAGCTTATATTTACACTTTTTAAATATGTAGTATTTTCACATAATAAATGTATTTTACGATATCGAAGTCTCTGGAGAGCTTTTTGTTCTCTTCCATTTCATACGTCTGTTTTGAAACCAGACTTTGACCTGAAATTGAATTAAAAACAAAATTTAATTATCGTATGGAAAATATTTGTCTATTATATTGAAATATCATAATTGAAATTTGTCTATCATAATAGAATTGTAAATAATTACAAAGACAGTCAATTTTTTATTTCCAAAAACGTTGGCACTGAATTAAATCCACAATATCAAATTGCAGAGAAAAAAATGTGAATTTTCTATATTTTAAGCTTCATTTTTTATGCTTTGCTTCAATTTAATGCGTACATTGAACACTTTAAGTAATACTTCGAAATACCTACAAAATGATCTTTTAGAAATGAAAAAATACGGTGACGATTTAAAAATAGATAATTAGAATCAGAAAATATTCACAAACCTGTCTTTCTGAAAGATCCAAAGCCACTGCGATTTCATAACGTCGAAGACGTGTCAAATAATTACTGTGGGCGAATTCTGATTCTAAATGTCGCACCTGTTGCTTTGTAAAAGCTGTTCTCTCTTTTCGTGGCTTTTCTCTACTTTTTGGTTTTTCTGAAAAATAACAACTCTTGAATGAATTTGCAAAGCATTTCTTTTAAATACGACATTATAAGATGTTTTCTTTTTGTTTAATTTAAAAAAAGGTTTCCTTTGTAGTTTATTTCAAAAAGGTTTGTTTTGTATTTTATTCAACAAGCTTTTCCTTTATAAAATATTTTAAATTTTATTCAAAAAGTGTTTCTTTCGAAGTTTATTTTAAAAAGTGTTTCTGAATTTTATTCAAAAAGTGCTTTTTCTTTGAGTTGTAAAAGTGTTTCTTGGAATTAAGTTTAAGAAGTATTCTCTAAAATTGAATTTAAGAAGAATTTTTTAAAATTAAATTTAAAAAGTGTTTGTTTTGAATTGAATTTAAGAACTTCCTTTTAAATCTAATTTAAAACTGTGAATTCAATTGAAAGAGTTTTTCTTGTAAATTAAATGATCTTTTCCAATTTTCAGAAAGAAAACGAAGTAAATTAGTATTTATAACATTTTTCTCAAAATAATTGAAATAATTATTAATATTAATAATTATTTTCAGAAAAATGTTACTCAACATGTAGAATTAGGATTAATAATTTAAATTGTTTTCAGAAAAATATTACCAAACATGAAGAATTACGATTAATAATTACGGAAATTGTTTTCAGAAAGTGTTACTGAACCTGGAGAATTACTCTTACTTTTTGAAATTGTTTTCAGAAAAGTGTTATTTAACTTGAAGAAACTATAACTAAAGAAACTGCATTTGAAGAGATTTGGATTTACGACAGTTGTTTCTCAATTAAGAATCGGACTATTTGAATTGGAGGGCTATTATTGAGATGAAGTTAATGTGATTGAGATGAAATTGACGTTATTGAGATGAATTTGATGAAGATTTGTCTTATTAGACAAGGTCAAGAAATGTTGAGAGCCTTGATGAAAGGAAAACAGATTGTGGAAGAGGAGGCAAAAGTTTTTGTTGCAAGTGCGGTTAGATGAAAATAGCTGTATATTCAATGCGTCAGCGACCTTATACCGCAGATCCAGCAGTCGTGTTGATACGCAACGCTTGAAATGTGGGTTGTTGCAAGTTTGCATCTTAAGATAGTATTGCTATCATGGCAATAAAATAATGTTGCCATGACGTCATCGGCAAAAATTCATACTCTGCTTGTCTTCATCTCATTTCGATAAATACTTCAAGTTATTTCGTCGAATTCTATCTCTATTTTCCCAAAATCCATTTAAAATTCAATTATCTTTCAAGAGCCATCAGAACCCTAATGCTCGCAAATTCAATTTATTCACAAATTTCTAAAAACATGGTTCATTAACGTTCCAAAATAGAAACTCGAAATTACTACTTTTTGCAATTTATCAATTCTTTTGCTTTCTCTTTACTGTTTGATTTTCTCTTTACTTTTTTTGATAAGGAGCCATACTTAAATTACGTAACGCTTAATGGGGGAGGGGGGGGGTCAGGCTTTTTGTTACATTCAGTAAAAGAATGGCGCTAATATATTAAATATTTTGTTACATGGGGGAGGGGGGGTTTAAAATTTCTAAAAAAAAGCGTTACGTAATTTAAGTATGGCCCCTAATTGACTTGATTTTAGTGGCAGAGATCACAGTTTGTCCCCTTTTTTTTTACCTAATCCACTTTTTTTCTTCTTTTCCCCTTTTCTCAAGAAAATTCACTAAAACATATAAAATCAAGTATTTTTCACCCTTTTCTTCTATTTTTCAATAAGTTTTTTTTATAATTTTTTAACAATAATACATCAGATTATTTCAAAGTACTTCAAAATATTTAAAAATACTTTAAAATATTTAAAATACTTCAGGATATTTAAAAATACTTGAGACAACTTCAGACTACTTCAAAATACTTCAGAATATTTGAAAATACTTTAAATTTCTTAAAAATATTTCCAAATACTTCCCAATACTTCAGAATATTTAAAAATACTTTAAATTACTTTAAAATATTTGCAAATACTTCCCAATGCTTCAAAATGTTTAAAAATACTTCAGGGTATTGAAAAATACTTTAAAATATTTAAAAACTTCAAAATACTTAAGAATACTTGAGACAACTTGAGACTACTTCAAAATACTTCAGAATATTTGAAAATACTTTAAATTACTTTAAAATATTTTCAAAAACTTCAGGGTATTTAAAAATACTTTAAAATATTTAAAAAGAATTCAAAATATTTAAAAATACTTGAGACAACTTCAGACTACTTCAAAATATTTCAGAATATATGAAAATACTTTAAATTACTTTAAAATATTTCCAAATACTTCCCAATACTTCAGAATATTTAAAAATACTTTAAATTACTTTAAAATATTTTTAAATACTTCCCAGTACTTCAATTCAAAATATTTGAAAACACTTAAAAAGATTTCAAAACACATCAAAATACTTCAAAATATTTTAAAATAATTAAATATATTTACAATTTTTTTAAAATACTCCAAAATACTTTTTATTACTTTAATAGACTTCAAAATATATCAAGGTACTTCCAAATAGTTCAAATTTTTTTAAAATATTAATATTTCAAGTATTAAATAAGTTATAAAAAGATTAAAATACTTCAGAGTATTTTAAAATACTTCAAAATATTTTGAAATATTTAAAATTACTTGAAAATATTTCAAAATGCTTCCCAATGTTTCAAAATGTTTAAAAATACTTAAAATTACTTAAAATGTCTTTAAAATATTCCAAAATACTTAAAACTACTTCAAATTACTTAAAATGTCTTTAAAATATTCCAAAATACTTAAAACTACTTCAAATTACTTTAACTTGTTTTAAAATATTTTCAAATACTTCCCAATACTTGAAAATATTTAAAGATACTTCAAAATATTTCAAAGTATTAGAAAATATTAGTATTTTAAGTATTAAATAAAGTATAAAAAGATTTTAAAATATTATTTTTTAAAAATAATTTAAAGTATTTAAAATTCTCCAGAGTTCTTCAAAATACTTCAAAATATTTAAAAATACTTCAAAATAATTTAAAATATTTAAAAATATTTAAAAATACTTCAAAATATTTAAAAATACTTCAAAATATTTAAAAATACTTCAAACTATTTAAAAACACTTCAAAATACTTAAAATGTTTTAAAAATTAAAAATATTGACCTGTTGTAATTTAAATTCCATAAAAAATTATTTTTGCAATAAGCCTAAGAGCATTAAAAAATTTTCATTACTTCAAAAGTAAGTAAAATTCGTACAAAGCATTAAAAAATGCATTCTACTCATGGAAGTCATGGAAAATTCATGAAATGAAAGGCAATCAATTTCTTTTTAAATTAAAAGCAATAAATTAACTAACATTCAAATTGTTATTTTCAGTTCTTCTGTTCGTTCCTTTTAATTTTTCAATTGTTTTACTTTTGTTTGTTCTGCTCTGCGCTTTTTTGCAATTTTCGAGCTTTTTGTTTGTTTGTTTTTTCTAGTTGAATGTTTAGGTAAAGTGTTAATAAAACTATTTTCAGAACAAAGCTTGCCAAAAGAAATAGGAAGGGATTGTTTCGAATCAGTAAGTCGACGATCCTTATGTAATGTCTGCCTTTGAAAAGACAGCACAATGTGAGATAAATGATTGTTAGATAAATATTTAGACTACCAGGGGTCCGTTATGGTCAGGTTGGCGACAGAAAAGCTGTAAATGAAACTATTACTTCTCAATTGTCAACTGCACATTTTTTAATAATTAGCCATTTTCTTAAAAGTGTTATCCTTTTAGTCGTTGAAAAATTACAAAGTGGTTGTTTGGGTATAATGATTGATTGAAATCAGGATCGATTAAAATTCAAATCGATTAATAGCAGGGGAATTTTCATTAGAAAGAAGTTCGGATCCATTGAGTATATGATGATTAAATGATTATTGTGATTTATTTAAATATTTAAATAATAAGTGGCAAATGACGTTTTGAAAAAATTCTGGGAAAATTTGAATATTTGGTTAATACACGGAATTTCACACTATAAAGGCTAGATTTTTCTTTCCGTGTATGCTTGCCTAATAATAATAATAATTATAATAATAATAATAATAATAAATAAATAAAATAAAAACGACACTTTCGGACTAAATTCAATATTTATTATAAAATGTCCAACGTTTCGAGAAACAACTTTTCTCCTTTGCAGGGACTACAACATTTTTGTATTTACAATTATAAGATGATAAAAAACATTTTAAAGAAATCAGACGTTACAACAATATTAAAACAAAGTTTTTACAATTCTTACACAATAATAAGATTAGTGTCGTCTTTATTTTATTAATTAATACTCGGACGTAAAAGCTTTTATAATTATAATAATAATAACTTTTAAAGTTTGAATCCTTTATTATATTTGTAAATAAATAAAAATAAATAAATATTTAAAATAATTTTTTAAATTTAAACACTTGTTGCAAGAAATAGTTGTTGAAATAATAATAATGATAATAATTTAATTTATTTAATAATAATATGCTTATAGTAACGAAAATTTAAATTGAAAAATTAAAATCTCACCACAATCTGCTTTGGAAACTTCATTATGTTTGTCTTTTGAATATTCGGGGAATTGAAATTCTTGAAAAGATCGGCATTTAAATTCACTGTCAGATTCAAGTTGTAGATTTTCTTGTGGATGACAGTTTTCCCAGGTGCGAAATATCGCCGGTGATGAAAATTGATTCTGAACTTCTGGATAAAGTGAATTCAATATTTCTCGATTTGATTTTGCGACTTCCAAGTGTGAGTGATTTTCTGTTTCTGGCTGCAAAGTCTGCATCCATCTAATTTAAAACAATTAGAATTTTTCTTTTGAAATCGAAACTTTCGGATCCTTCATTACATTTTTTAATTTAATGTTTGAATTTTTTAAATTTATTTTTTAATTTTAATTTATTTAAAAATAACAGTTTTTAATTTAATTTAAAAATTTTTTTAATTTATTTTTTAATTTTAATTTATTTAAAAATAACAGTTTTTAATTTAAAAACTTGTACTACTAAAACTAATTGTTAAAATTCAATTAAATTTCCGTGAGTGAATTTAATTAGAAAAGAAATTGATTTCTTTTTTAAATTATCTACTTAAAGTTGTTTTAAATTAAAGATGATTATATAGATTAAAGATTAAATTAAATGATATGATCTTGAAGATCAGGAAATAAAATTTTTGTCAAATTTTTGTTTTTGCTTTCTCATAGGGAAGCATTGTTTATTTTTTATTCGCCTTTCATTTTATCGAATTTTAATTCGATAATAATTTGCAATTACCTGTGGAGATGATGATTGTGACTCAAGTTGGCGCACTGATTATTTTCTGTCCACCTTCCTGTGTAGATTTCATGGACCACTTCACGTTGAAAACTCCCCATAGAGGAAAAGGCACCCATGTCCCAAGTCGATTTGTAATTACACAAAAATTCATTGTTTAAATTAAACCGAGCGTTATCACTATCTGTATGACATGGTGGAGGTGTTGGTGGAAAACCAAAATAATTTTCCACCCTCGAAGTTGAAACATTTCCTTGATACAGATCCATCGTCAAAAATATACCGAATTCGAGAAATTAAAACTCCCAAGTTTAATTTATTCACCAAATTGTAACAATTTTTTAGTAATTTTTTAAAATTTAGTGCTAATTATTTTTTTGGATACATTAATCATTTTTTGTTTGATAATTCTTTTGTATTTGGAAACTTTCTCTTCTTTTTGATTGTTTTTGATAATTCTTTTTGTTGATTCTTTTTGTTAATTCTTTTTGTTGATTCTTTTTAGTTTTTTTTGTACTTTTCTTTTAGTAAATTGTATTCTCCAATGGTTCTTCTGATACGGAATTTTTAACAAAATGCAAATATTTTTATTTTGAACGTATTAAAATGATACAAAATTAAGTATTAATTATAAAAATATAATATAATTAATTTCTCAGTTGTGGATCAATTTTAGAATTGATAATTATTGTGTTTTAAATCGTTAATTTTTGACGCTGAGGAATAGTGCTTGACTTTTGCAAATTGTCTAACTACTAAATGTCAAACATTGCACATGTGAGATTGCTTCTGGAGATCTGATCTGACTGGAGATTGTAGAAAAGAAACCGAGGACCAGGGGTTGATGATATGAAGAACTCTGAAAAGTGGAGGAGTAGGGTGCGGAAGTCCTCTTAATCTCCAACAACCAATCAGATTAATTTTTTTTCAAAGCAAGCAAGAAAATAAAATTTTATTTGTTTTTAGAATCATTAAACAATTCTAGCAAATATTAGAGTTGGTATTTTTTATTCGACGCAGCAATAATTTATTATCACTTTATCAGCAATTTTGTGATAACAAAATTTTTGCATTTTTGTTTTTTTGTGTATCTTTTTTTTATTTTGTGTATTCTTTGTACCCTTTCTATTTTTGTATCCTTTTTTACTTTTCGCATCTTTTTTTACTTTTTGTGTCCTTTCTTTATTATCTTTATTTATTTTTTGTATCATTTTCTTTGCACCTTTTAGTTTTTTGTATCTTTGTTATATTTTTTGTACCTTTTTGATTTTTTAGCCTTTTTGATTTTTTGTTTCTTTGTTGTATTTTTTGGCCTTTTTATTTTTTGTTTCTTTGTTGTATTTTTTTGCCGTTTTTTATTTTTTTGTTTCTTTGTTGTTGTTTTTTGTACCTTTTTAATTTTTTGTACCTTTTTTATTTTCTTGTATCTTTTTGTACTTTTGAAACATCTGATTTTTTTCACAATAATTAACTCAAGAACTTGTTCAATAATTTATAAATGAGAATAAACAAATTTTTCTCTTTGAGGAAACAACGAATAAAAAATTATTCTACATTATTTAACAAGTATTGCTGAATTGGCAATATTTTAATAAAAATGATATACAAAAATTAAAAAAAAAATTTAAAGAAGTAAACAAGAAAAAGAAAATAAAAAGAAAATAAAAAGAATAAAATTAAAAAAATTAAAAAGAATAAAAAGAATAAAATGAAAAAAATGAAAAAGATAAAAAGAATAAAATAAAAAGAAGTAATAAGAATAAAAAGTACTTGAAATCATTATAACAGCAACTTAAAATGTACTTGATTGTTTTTAAAAATTGCGCGTTGGTAATTTTTTTTAATTTGAATAAAAACCTGTGAATGACAAAGTGGTGCAGAGCGAATTTTCGTCTTGTGTGGTAAAAACTACTTCCGACCGAAGTGGAAACTATCGTCACACTTTATTAAAAAGGGCAGTCAGGATGTTTAATTCTTTTTTTTTTTCTAAATTGTTTCCGCTGGAATTCATCAATATTCTATGCTTGACTTTAATTCATTATTTCTCTTCTTAAATCTCAATTATAGTAAAATATTTACGCGTTTACTTAGACGATTAATAATATTAACTGAATTGTAGTCAGTTCAGTAAACTCAAATATTTTGAAAACTGACTGATGTAAACTAATAAATAATATATAGAACGGACTATAACAACTCGAGCTTCCTTCCACCAACAAAAGCAAATCATCAACTAAAATAACAAAATCTAAAGCTGAGGCAATTTACCATAATAGAAAATTTGAGATGAATTCACACACCCGGAAAAAATAATTTGATATACATTATAAATTGTTCATTTATTAACATAGAGATTTCATTAATTCGAATTTAAATTTTCCATTATGATAAAGCTTCAATAATTGTTTCATTTTATCTACATAAATATTAGTCAATTAAAGCTTAAAGTTAGCTTTTTCTTAAACATATTTTTTTATTTAACCATATTGTTTTATTTAACCATATTTTTTATTTAACCATATTGTTTTATGTAACTATATTTTCTTATTTAAACCATATTCAATTTTTTTAATTAAATTTTTAATGATTTTTCTCGCTTGTATATTCTTTTTATTTTTTTCACAGGTTTTATAAAATCTTTTTACAATTTCTTTAAAACAGTTCTTTTACAGTTTCTTCAAAAACAGCATCTTTTACAATTTCTTTGACAACAGTATTTTTTAGTTTTCTTTTTACTGTTTTTCAATAATTGCTTTGAAAACAGCATCTTTTACCATTTTTTTATCAACAGTATTTTTTGTTTCCTAAAAAACAGTCTTTTCAATAGTTTCTTTAAAAACAATTTTTTTACAGTTTCTTTAAAAATGCTTTCTTCTCAGTTTCTTTGAAATTTTTTTTTTTTAGTTTCTTTTACAGATTCTTTGACAGTTTTTTTTAAAAACACTTTTTTAGGATACAAGTGCGCTACAGGCTTGAAAGTTTTCGTTATTTTGAGGAAAAAAAAGTACTCGAAAATCGAGAGGAACCTATTAATCACGAGTGATGTTTGGTCTTTGGTCTTTAGTTTCTTATAACCGGAAATCAATCACCATCCCTAAGGTCAACTAGGTTGATCCCACACTTGTCCAGAAAACAGGAAACACTAGGTCCTTGCGAAATTTGAGACATTTTGGTGCCACGCTGTCTGAGGGAAAGTTTCCTTCGTAAAAACTGTTTCTTATTTTTGTCACGAAAAAAATCTTTCATATATTCTATTTTTATAAACATTTCTCCTTTAAGACATTTTTTTATTGTAATTATTTCAATCCTTTTTTTACTTTTGTTATTAAACACAAAAAGGTGCCCTGTTAGTTCCCAATCATTTATTTTATTGTTTATTAAAATTGTTGTTTATATAAATTTACATATATTTATATTTTATTTGTATCTATTTGTATTTATTTATATTTTATTTGTATCTATTTGTATCTATTTGTATTTATTTGTATTCATTTGTATTTATTTGTATTTATTTGTATTTATTTATATTTTATTTGCATCTGTTTGTATTTATTTATATTTTATTTGTACCTATTTGTATCTATTTGTATTTATTTATATTTATTTACATTTATTTATATTCATTTATATTTTTCTAACAACGTAAAATTGGAATTTAGAAAAATTTGTTTCTCTGATTAATATACATTTTCGGCTAATTAAATTGATTGTTAAGGTACTTATTTTTTTAACTGACATCAGAAAAATATTTTTCGTAAATATTTTACAGTTAATTTGAACAGTAATTAGTTAATGACCAATTTTGTTTGTTATTGTTCGGAATATTTAGAAATTTTAGTTCATTAAGGTTCGCCTCCGAAAATATCTTACGGGTTTTTTTTTCAGTTCTCATTTTTTGTACACACATGTTATTCTTTCATTTGGCAAGAAAATAATAGACCGTACAGCTTCTATTAAAAAAAGAAAGCTTGAACAACATCTAAAAATAATATTTAAATTTAGAGAAAATAGGTCTTAACCTAATATTTCATTTTCAATAACAATAAAATACATTCGAATGTGACAATATTTTTGTGCATACATTTTCTGTTTCTGTCTTTGTCTTTAAATTCATTTTTTTAAAATATTTTCTTACATGGTATGTTTAATTGTATTTGTGTATTTAATGTAATATTAAATTATTAATAATAAGCAATGATAATTTATTTATTTATTTATTTGGTATAATTAATTTAAAATAATATTAAATGTATTTATGTGTAATTTCTTTGTTACATAAAATTTATAAAAGCCAAATATGTTTTGAAAGAAATAAAGTACAACAATGTGAAAAATATTTTCACACTTTTCGCAATTTTTTTCACTCTGGGGAATTGTGTAATAATAAATAAATAAATAAATAAATAAATAAATAAATAAATAAATAAAAATATAAAAATACAAAAAATGCGAAAAATATATAAAGTACAAAAATGTGAAACATTTTTATATCAATTCGCGTTTATTTTTGAATTGAAAGTTCGCTTTGCAAAATTTTTTTTTAGTTCATAAAAATATAAAATTAAAAATTGGAAAAAATGTATCTAAAATGTATTTTAAGTGACACAAAAAAAAGTTAAAATTTTGAAATAAATTCCTGGGATTTCCACACATTTTCTTGGACCATGTGCGCTCGAGTTCCAATATGAAAAGGACGTTTTTACAGAGCATTTTATAAAGTAAACATAAAAAGTGTGTTGCCCTTTTGATTCGCGCAGCCATAAAAATGAGTCTGGGAGAAAAAAAGGAATCATAAATATAAAATTTTTATGATGGATATGAAGGACTGCAATATTATATAGAACACTTCAGAAGCTTAGGATGAGAGGATGGATATTTTTGGTTGGTACTGAATCCTGCTTCAGTAAATCAAGCAGCGTTAGTTGCTTTTCGACCGCTACCAAGGGTGTATATTTTTCTTAAAATCGGAAGTATCGTAATGTTATTATTTCGCGCTTTTCAATAAACGCTATACGAAACCAAAATGCGCCCCGGTACGTATCAGTGCAATTGTGTATATAAATTATTATTAACTTTATCCAACAACAAGTATAATCAATTATTGAAATCCGAGAGTGACAATTTAAATTACTCAAACTCTTTTTATTGTTTATTTGAAATGCAATTTTTATTTAATTCAGTTTCTGATGAATTCAATTTAAAGTTACCATTCAATTGCAAGTAAAATCAATTTAAAGTTACCATTCAATTGCAAGTGAAATCAATTTTAATTTAATTCTATTACAAATTGATTCAATTTTAATTTAATTCTAATACAAATTGATTCAATTTTAATTTAATTCTATTACAAATTGATTCAATTTTAATTTAATTTAATTACAAATTGATTCAGTTTTAATTTATAATTCAGTTTCAAATTAATTTAATTTTTTGCTTCCTTGAAGAGAGAAAAAGTTTTTGCTGAATGAAACATATGATACTGAAGACCTTTTTTTCGTTTACAAAAAACTGGAGAACAAATTTTTATATATTTTTTGAAAAATGTTTGTTGCAATATTATTTATTTATCAACTTCGTAAAAAAGAAAGTCAAAATAGAAATTTTGAAAATTGTCATCAAATCAAAATTTAAATTATACAAATTTCTTGAGTTATTTTATTTTATTTACTTATTTATTTATTAAGTACCCTCAAAGGGTTGAATGATAAGACTTAATTATGAAAAATCAACTCAAATCTTCAAATTTATAGAAAGGGAATTTAATTTAATTTTTTATAGAAAACTCAGGATACATAAAAAAGAACGAACACTTGTTTTTACATTTTTCGCTAGGGGAGAGTCAGGCAAAATTTACAAATGATTTATTTATTAAATAATTGAATATGTAATCATTTGAAAAATTTATTTCCCTCGTGATAAAAAGTGTTATGGAAAGGAAGTAAGCATAGTAAAAAACAGGCGCTGAAGTTCGCAACATTTTTGTTAGTTTATACGGAAAATAAAGAAACAAATATTAGCTATTTGCAAATTTTCAAAATATTTTTATAAAACTCCTAAAGATTGTATTTTCCCTTATCATTTTATATATAGTTGGTAAATAAATACTGGAACTATGATTAAATAAACAAAAGTAATCAAACAAAAATTTCCCTTTTAGTTTTTTGTAAAAAAAAAGCGTTACAAACTTGGGAATCGTTCCCAAGTTAAAACGAATTATTCATGCAAAAAAAAGTAAATGAAATAAGAAATAAAAAAATGAAAATGAAAAAAACTTGCATACAAACTTGGTTAAATTAATAATAATTGATGCACATTGCTTTTATTTTTGGTTTCGAAAATTTGAACATTCGTAAATAATAATAAACTCTGTGATATTTTTGAAATTCTTAATTTACGATTTTTACATTTAAATTTATTGGTAAAAAATTAACAACTTTTTTAATTTTTAGTATATTGATTGATTGATTGATTGATTGATTGACAGATTGATTAATTGATTGATTGATTGACAGATTGATTGATTGACAGATTGATTGATTGATTGATTTATTTATTGATTTATTTGTTTATTTATTTTAAACAGAAAGTGATGAAATAACTTAGAAATTAGGTATAGGATAATTTTTTAAGAAACTAAAAGAAGAGAATTGAAAAAAAAGAAAAGAAACAATGAAATACATTAATATTGATATGTTTTATTCTAATGAGACTATAATTTTCGTTTATAGTGTAATTTTCTATATGTTTTGAATAATAACTAAAAATAATTGTCAAAAAGCAAAAATACTCGTAAGATATACGCAAAGTTTATTTTTCTAAGTAAAATTGAAATGACAAAAATAAATGAATCGAGAAAAGTAAATAGGAGTAAATGGAGTTATAAATAGCTTAATATGAAATCTTGAATTACTGAAATAATAAAACAAAGTAACATTGAAAGTAAAAAGAGAAAGAATGAAATAAAAGAATGAAATCAATGAACTGATTCAATGAATTCATCAACTAAAAAAATATTCATAAAATTCGACAAATTAAGGTTACACTGGGAAAAGAGTTTCTTTTAAGCAAACAAATATTTATTTGATACATGGTCAAAGAAATGTTTATTTAATTCAAACAAATGTATGCTTTGTTCGAAACAAGTTTATTCATTATAAACAAATTATTCGTTTTAAACAAATTACCCATTTTAAACTAATTATTCATTTTAAACAAATTATTCATTTTAAACTAATTATTCATTTTAAACAAATTATTCATTTTAAACTAATTATTCATTTTAAACTAATTATTCATTTTAAACTAATTATTCATTTTAAACAAATTAATTTTTTATGCACAATATTATGTTTCTTTGTTGTTTGTTTGAATCAATCATAATTTTGGTTGAGTCAAAAAATGTTTGTATTAAACAAACATTTGTTTAACTATATATTGTATAAATATTTGTTTG
>WNHD01005255.1:0-13429 GCA_011057455.1 Ganaspis sp. Gsp50 | reverse complement strand
GCTTGTGAGCATGGGACCATTAATAAACGTTTATTATTTCAAAAGTAATTTGGAATTTTTTAATACCATTGAAAAATGCGCTTTATAAAACATATATATGTAACTGAAAAATTGACAAAATGATTTCAAGTTAGTCTTATTTTCCTCACAACTTTATTACATTTTAGAAAATAATTTTAAAAAATTGAATTTCTTCTACTTTTCATCTTTGAACAAACTTTTTATTTATTAAAAGGTGCGGTCCTCACAATTTCGACCAGCAGTTTATATATCGTTCTTAATAATAATAAAGTACTAATTTGGAAACCTTGAAAATTTTGTCAAAACCGGGAAAAAGCCTTTGAATTTTATTCGAAAATTTTGGTGGCCACCCTGATAAACATAATTTTCACTTTGCATAATTGCTATTAAAAATAATTGTTAATAGTGAGAATATTAATCAGAAATAATGTTAATTTATTTTTATTTTAATCAAAGAATTCTTTGTTTAGCATAAATTTCATTCAACTGTAACTCTTATTTAATCGAATATTTATTTCTTTGATGTATTACTATGCAAAATAACTAGTTACTGTATAATTTCATATATAGTTTCCTGTCCCAAATTCCAATATCGGTTCCCATATAGTTCCAATCAGTTTCCCATATAGTTTCCCATATAGTTTCCCATATAGTTTCCGTTATAGTTTCCGTTACATAAATATAATATCATAGAATGATATAAAAATGTAACCCATTTCTTATGTAGCCACTATTATAATGTGTTTGCTGGGCAGTTGTAAAGAAATGAATTCAAAACAAATTTTTCTTAGTACTTCTTATAATAATATACATAAAAATAACTTACTCTATAAAACATTGTTAGAAGAAGTTGAACAGAAATGAACTGAATACTGATATTGCAAAAAATGTGAACATACACTGACCCCCAAAATTGTACCCTGAATTTCATCTAGGAAGGGGCAATATATACAGCTGGAGTCCAATTGGTGTTGGGCGCAAGTAGTCTGACCGGCTGTTTTTTCCCCCACTCCGCTCTAGTGAGTTACCCCCGTTTCTGATGTAACCTAGGGAAGGTGAAAGATAGGGGCAAAAGAAAAGAAAATATTTTTTAAATACCAAAACAACTTTTTGTTTTTTCTACGATTTTGAAAATCAAGATTTGGCGGCAAAATTGTTTTCTTCTATTGTACCTATAGGTACAATTACATGTAGAGGAAGTGGAGAAAACGACCGCTTGGAATCCAACAAAAAATTTAGGATTAATGTATCAATCAGAATGCTCCAATGTAATGTGCTCCACCCACAGTCCTATATGAAATTTTCGGTACATTTTAGGGGGTTTACTATGGATACATATATGCTCGTAAAATATAAATATTCATTTCATTTTTGATCAACTTCTTTCAACACTTTTTTGCAGAGTAAGTTATTTTTATTTATATCATTATAATAAGAGAATTATATAAATTAACTTCAAATCGTAGATTCAACTGCCACTGAAATATGTTATTTCTTGTGAAAAATAAGAGAACACGTATTTTTTTGTTTTGAAAATTTTTTTGTGCAGAGTAACGAGGATTTGAAAAATTTGGTGTACAGTTCTTGAGTAAAGTAGTTGCTTTTCAAAACGCTGTACTTTTTTCAAAAAACAATATTTTTCAATTTTCCCTCCTGATTTTAATAGAGCTTTAGATGTTTCTTTTTGCCTTTCTGAAAATAAAAAAAAAATTAACAAAAAAAGAAAGCCAAATATTTTACTATTTTTATCAAGATACTTACTTGAATTAAAGGACTTTTTAGAAAAAAGATTCATGAACGATTCATGACGACAAGAATGTAAAGCATAGTTGTATTTGGTGATGTTTTGCTGTCAAAAATCCGTTGCATGTAAAATCCTAGCTGATCCTGTTTTCTTATTCTTAAATTACGGTTTTATGCAACAAAATACAATCCTTATATCTCTATAACCTGCATATCATTTTTATTTATAAATGTAACAAAATGTATAAATTAACAAAAAGACAGATGTTTTAAGACCACTTGATTTTTCAAATTATTTTTAAAAAACGTGAGAATAGATAGCATACTTTTATCTTGTCCACGGTCAGCACGATTTTTGAAATGGTTATGAATTCAAAGTGTTTTACAATTTATTACCATTTCAAAAAAGTTTTTTTTACATTGAAAAAATTTAATCTATCATAGAAATGTATTTGTGACATAATGATTCTTACCACGATTGCAGCTTTTCATGACTTGTGAATCTTAATAATTTTTTTATATCAAAAAAGTCATAAATTTATGTGGATTTTTATTTATCTATAAAAATGTATTTGTCACACTTGCTTCTATGTTAGGCACGATTTCTGACATGGTACTTTGTCTATTTTTTACGACTTGTGATGATTTCAAAAAATTTATGTATGTTGAAAAAGTTTTAGTTTTGTGAATTTATGCTTAGGCCCAAAAATTTATGTTTATCAGAGAGTCGCTAGTTTTAAACTTGTTAAGATTATACATGTTCATCCATATTTTTTCAAAATAACTTTTCTAATATTCTTAAAAAAAAAAAAAAAAAAAAAAAAAAAAAAAAAAAAAAAAAAAAAAAAAAAAAAAAAAAAAAAAAAAAAAAAAAAAAAATTGCTGTAAATGGCGTTATAAAAATCACAATAACAAAATACTAGTCCTATGCATCTCGTTATCATGAAGTTTCGATGCTCCTTATGAAAATTTTCTAGATTCCCTTCAAATATTCCCTCGTTATTGTTTTTTTGTATTATTCTTACTAAATTAGGATTGACTTGATTTGAATTATTGCTTTATTTTATATAATTGTAAAATTTATATAGAATTTTATATAATGTTACACTTATGTATCAAAATGATCTGCATATTATAAGATTTCAAGCATTCCCATGTAGGAATTGCCAGAAGTGATCATTTCTTTTGATTGTCCGCAACCTTGATTAATAATGCTTAAATGAAAGCTATACAAATATTGAAACGCAACTTGAAAGATTATGTGTAACTCATGGAATTGAGTACGACACTTTCGGACAAAAATGGTTGTTTTTATTTTATTTTTAAATGTCCAACGTTTCGAGAATTATCCATTCTCCTCATCAGGGACAAAAAAATTAAAACAATTTCTTTAAAAAACAATAATTAACAAATTTTTTTAAAATGGTAGTCAAAAATTTAAAATCACACTGATTTTGTGATTTTGAAAAGGATTCTATTATAAAAATATTTAATTATATTTTTCAGTTAAAAATGGACTTTCTGTTTACTCTATGTTTGCTGTTTTTTGCCCCTATCGTGCAACCTATGATGGCAAGTTTTTATGTTACGCTAACTAATCCTGCATTAGAAATAATCTTGAATTTCTAAATAAATAATATTAACTACTTTTTTAATATTTTTATTTCATTGACTCAGGAGGTAGAAAATTTGGCGACTTATAAACTTCAAGAATATCCTAAAATGGATGGTAATTATTTTTGTGCATTAAATACCAAAACAAATTGTAGATATATGAAACCTTAAACGATTTTATTTCGGATAATTTTTTTTATGATTTTGACGATCTCTACTGACCCATAAGCATATATAATTTTGGAATCTTGATAAAGCCCGATTGTTGGCCAAGTAATAATGCTATAATTTTTAAATCGGCACATATCTGCCATTTATGTTCCTCGTAATCAATTTTCTGTAAAAGCACTTCTAGACTTTCATATTTTTCCTGCATGACAGTTGAGTGGGCTTCTGGTACTGAGGCGTATACATTCGTATTGTCCAAAAAAGACTGCTTTTATACTGCGTTTTGAGGAATCTATAAACAGTCGCCAATCTTCAGCTTTATAGCAATTTTGTTTAAATCCGTTTACGAATAATTATTTTTCGAGCAAAAGAGGATTATCCATGTTGGGAGCAAAAACGGGCCAAATGTTTTAATTAATTTGTGGATTTAAATAGTGTGCTTTTGATTGTATTATAGTTTTTTTAATTTTAGAAGCCCATCTGAATCATTTTGGAATTGTAAGTTAGTCAGAATGATCTTTTCTGAATTATAAAGTTAATTAAAACTTTTAATCCATTTTCGCTCCTGACATGGATATCCCGCTTTTGCTCGCATCATTTTTAAAAATCACTTTTACTATCAGCCTCTCAATAATGCTAATAATTATAAATAATAGAACTATCTCTTTTTGGATAACTTAGATTTGGCATCTGAAGCATTTGACTTAGATAGAAATTTAGAAAACGTGGAAAGTATAACTATGCCTGATTACAAGAACATACTCGCCAATTATTTGTACGAAAAGGATTATTTACTTGAGGAAGATCTGAGTAATTATATTCCTATTGTAAACGGCCTATGCAAATTTTTGAAAGAAAGTAGTGCTCAACAGCAGAAAGGATTGGTTGACAAAATAGTAAATGGCATAGCCATCGAATGCAATTATGTAAATACAATATTTGATGAAATAATTAAAGCTCTTGTGTTTAGCAAGTATGAAAACCTTCACGGATTTATAGTATCTACATTTCTTAAAACGGGCAAACCTACCATATCGGACTTGTTGGCAAACATGGAAGCTTCCCTAGATATGCCATTTGATAATGAAGATGGTTCAGAAACAAATTTAAGTCCTATTTCAAAGCAGAAAATAATGGACGATTTGATTTTACCTTTATTTCCGGAAACAGAAACTAGAAGACTCGTTAAAATGAAAGATTATATTTACGCACAAGCAGGTCAAATTTATTTGAAAATGATGCAAGGAAAAGCAATTTATTACAATGATTATAGTAAGAAAATTTTTCGATTTAAAGGTACCTGCGAATCTTCGAAATATATTTCTGCAGGGAAAGAATACTTTAAATATTTTATAGAATTGGGTAAAAAAATAGCAAAATCTGTGATTGCGAAGAAAGCTTCAATGATTTCATTAAGCATTTTTGCGCTTCCTGCTTATCTTCTTTACAGCCATGATCAATTAAATACAATTGATTATAAGAAAGTACGAAATCTAGTAACAGACCCTGATCAGTGTTCGTTGGTACACAAACATTTATTTATGTTTTTAAATAAAAGGATTTATGAATTTCCAATTGATGAAGAAGAGAAACAAGAGTTGTGTTTACTATTCAAAGATAAATTTTCATTTGATGCTGAAATGGTAATTAAAAGTAAAATCAAGTTAAGAGCAAAACGTTTAATTGAGCTAAGAAGAAAAAATGTTGACTAGAAAACAATGTTGGAAAATTCAAAGAAAGATCACGATTTAATAGATTTATTTGAAGATGAAATAGACAAATACATTTTTCCTGATTATGATACAGAATTGAGTTTTATTGAGGGTATTATGGTAGAATCTAGGATTCCCTCATGGGCCGATAAGTATCTAATAAGTCTGCCTGAATTATTTTTTAAACTTAAGCATAATTCTATTTTGGGTGCTATGGACTTAACAACAGAAAAAGCAGTGAAAATAATTAACAAAATTTATAATAGACATATAAAATTTCTTTGTGACCCAATTATGATAGATGCCTTTGTAGATAAATATTTAGAACTCAAAATATATGAGCTTGCAACATTCGAAGATTTTTATGCAATACGAAATTACGAGTCAGACGGTTTCACAAGAATCAGTAGTAACACGAACGAAGCGAGAAGAATGAAAAATGCGATTTACAAACTGGCAATAAGACAAAGTGACGATCTAAAAGAAGAATTTTCACTAATCTTATTCAGAGGAGAAACCAGACCTAAGAAAGTGTTGTTAGATATTACACGAATACTAACAAAACAAGAGAAATATGAACTCCATCGATTTACTTCTACTTCAAGGAGTGAAAAAATACCATTGAACTTTATGGTTTCAGATAGTACTTCACAACTTATTCCGCTTATGTACATATTTAATTTTGGTTCTAAAATATATTTGAGAGCGAATTTTGAAAGATTCCAGTCATCAAATGAGCAAGAAGAAATCCTTCTACCAGGAATGAAATTCATTGTCAAAAGAATACGTATTAGATATATGAGAAGTGGTGAGATATATTATGAAATTACTTTAATATTGGATGAGGAATATTCAATTATTATTGAGCAGCAGCGAGTTATGAGAGAAATTGGTAAATTACATATTGAGGAATAATTTATCTCTACTAATGTTAATACAATTGAACATGTTTTTATTAAAATTAGAAGAATTTACTGTTCCGTCATAAACACAAAATACCAAATTATATTTATTTTAAAATCAACGGTGGGTAACAGTGTGGGTAAGATCTCTGGAAGTGAAATAACAACTTTAGACATTTGACATTTAACCTTTATTGCATTACAATATTTTCTGATGTGAAGTGACTTGTTTAAGAAACATGGAATCTGGAAAATTATAATACGATTTATGATTTGTTCAAAAATGATAGAATGATAAATAGTAAGTTTAGAATCTTAGTTAATTACCTTTGCAAGATGTAGTAAAAGTGTACAGTGAAAGGGTCAGCGGCTGTGGCTATTGTATTTAAACTGCTATTGTTAGGGGCGCCCTGCGGAGTAGTAAGTGTTAGAACTGCAGTAGCTGGTCCAATTATTGCCAATGAGGAACAGACCCTTTTTGGTTGTATATTTAAATACAATTTCGTATTCTTCAGATTTGTTTCGATGTCACAAGTTTTACCAGTTTTTTAATGTTCAATTTAAAAAGGTTGATCATAAGATCAGGTTAAACTCACAATGTCAAAAACAGAATTTAGAGTTTCAAATTAAAATTTAAACTTTCGCCATAAAAATAGAATAATGGTCACACAAATTAATTAAAGTTCTCAATACGATTTTTAACACACGAATACATAAATTTTATCAACAAACGAGTAAGTCTTCACGACCAGAAAATTTGACAATTAATAGAACAGATTCATTACAATATTGAAATGTTTTCAGACTTACGTATTGATAAGATTAGGACTAAACGACGAGACGATTTTAACTAATAGGCGAAACGATTTTGACTGAATTGCTATACAAAAGTTAGGGTTTTTATATTAAGAAATTTGCATTTTTATCGGTGACAAATGGTCTTCTATCATTGTATTTTCGATATCTGATGCAACACAAACTGATGTTCTAAGAATTTTTGCACATCATTATTTGAACGTGATAAAGGTTACAAGTGCTATTGTTTGCCCTTCTATGAGCTGGCTTTACGATTTAGGTTTCAAACTACTTATTTTAAAAGTTTAAATTTACATAATAAAAATTCAATGTTTAATTAAGTTACATTCTGGAAGTCTATTTGTCACGATTTTGGCCTTGGTGTTATAAAATTTTAAGCGTGTGAAAGAAAAAGAAATTATTATATTTTAATCATTTAAATTAATTGAATTATAAAAGTTACTGACGTTACATTGTTAGAATTTTTTATGTCGCTCCTATAAAGATTTATTTTTTCTTTTAGATCTCTGAATGATTATGTAGATTGTCCTGAGATTATCTCCAATATTAAATTTTCAGTTCCATCTAGAGCACTCAGGCACAATTTTTTTTCTATTTGTTGTTTAACACCACAAAACTAATTATGGAAAAAACTCCATTTTTAGTAGGCTAGCGAATACTTATTGTCTAGATTCAGGCTTTTATGGTTCTTACCTTTCTACATTCTCTTTAACTCTGCGTTCTTCAATTCTAACCTTTAAAATATCAACTACCTATAGTGAAATATGATTTATAAATTATTTTATTGCATACCTCCTTGTATAAAAGGGCATTTATATTTTGTAAGCCCATGTATTGTACAAATAATAATAATAAATAATAAACAAAAAATAAATTGTAATGAAATTCTTGTACTTTAATTATTAAAACATCTTATAAGAAAAATTGCTCCTTCAATGAGAACCTCTATAAGTGGAGTATGTTTTGTTGATTTTGGGCAAATAATAATTGTTTTATAAAGTAATATTCGAATTATAACACATATTCGAAATAATAAGAGATATTAAAATAAAAATGGAATTTTAAATATAAAAAATGATTGAAGTGTGGCCTTTTTCCATAAAATGTTAGTGGAATATATATTCTACATAAGTAAAACTATTCGTTTTTTAATGTACCAAATTGTCTCTAGAGGAACTACCGTTAGAAAAATACAATCTTAAAAGTTATAATAAAAAATTTAATTTAAATGTCAAAAAAAGTGAATTTTTTCCCTAAATTTCTGGTAATATAGATTACTGAATATAGTTCAATTGACTCGTTTCTTAATACAGAAATTTTTTCAAAAGGAACCTCAATGTTATATATTTTAATATTCCAATATTACACAAAATCCTATCCCAAATTCCGGTATATTTTCTGATGTTGTTCCCGATATATTACCGTATATAGTTTCTAATGTCTTTTCCTATTTAGATTCCTAGATCGAAATTATTGATAGGGTTGTTTATAGAATTTACTGTCCAGCTTTAAATATCTCCAAAGCTTTCTGCAAACACAAACACTCTTATGCGACGATTCTAATAGATTTAAAGTACGAACTTAAGTCCTATTCGACAGTCATCAGACATTTGTATGGGATGAGTTCTATAGCCATCTTTAAGTCGTCCCAGTGCCCACTGGGATAACATAATAATTATAAATAATAAAATTATCTTTTATAACATAGGTTTGGCACCTAAAGCATTCTCAATGGCTGAAAAAAAGAAAGAAGAGGCTTTGCTAAACAAGTGTTTACTGTTACAAACAATAATTCCAATTGATGATGAAATAGACATTGAAAATAGCATCATTTTAAGGGTTAATCGTTTAAGAGCAAGAAAAATGAGGGAATTGAAGTATCAGGATATGCTGTTAGAAGCAGGTAAAATGGAAATATTGGGTGACTCGATTGCAAATATAATGAAAAAGTATATTTTTCCTGATAGTGAAACAGAAGAGAAATTTATTAATGATCTTATTAATGAATCTGGGATTCCTTCAGGGAGTGAACAATATCTAATAAGTGAGCCAGAAATGTTTTTTGAACTTAAGTATAATGTTATTCTGGGTAAACAGGACATAACAATGCAAGAAGCAGATGACATCATTTATGATCTTTATCCTGAACCTATAGATTTCATTTCTGATCCATCTATGATAAAGTGTCACGTAAATCAATATGTAAAATACAAAATATATGTGTCAGCAGCATTTGAAGACTTCTTTGCAATACGAAATTACGAGACACACGCTTTTAGAAGAATCGAAGATGATACGGACGAAGCGAAAAGAATGAAAATTGCCCTTTACAAACTGGCAATTAGACAAAGTGACGATCCAGAAAAAGAATTTTCACGAATCTTATTCAGAGGAGAAGCCGGAGATAAAGAAACATTGATTGAATTTGTAGAAATGAAAAATAATAATCAGAAACTTGTACTAGGCCGATTTACTTCTACTTCAAGAGATGAGAACATAGCACGGTTCTTTATGGAGTCAAGATATGAACCAAATCGTATCCGGGTTATGTACAAATATAAATTTACTTCCAGAAGATATTTGAGAGCTAATCTTGAGAATTTGTATGCATCAGATCAGAAAGAACACGTTCTTCTCCCAGAAATGGAATTTAGAATCGAAAATATACTTGAAAAGGAGACGGAAGAAGGTATGACATATTATGAAGTACATTTAATTTCGAATTATGAATATTCGATTATTTCTGAGCAGCAGAGAGTTATGAAAAACATTGGAGAATTAAAAATTGAGGAACTATCTCCTGACGATAATTACATATGAGTATTTTGTGCTTTTGAAACTTAATAAATAAATACACAACTGACTAAAAAACATTTCTTTTTCTGATCTGTGGATCTTACTATACATTTCCTTACGAATGTAAGCACCTACAAAATTTTGCCTAGCATTTTGAAATTCTTTTGTTCAATTTTTCAAAAAAATCCAACAAAAAAATTTTGTTTTCATAACTCCAATTGTTGTCACACTTGAGCTGATGAATTCTCTATTTTCTTCTTGGCGGTGGGCGATGTCGATAGCATCATTTTCAGCGTTTGCAGACACATATCTGTCACAAATTTTAAATTCTATAATAAAAGTTGCAACTTAAAATCTTTTTAAAATAAATAATTTAAATAAAATAGAGACAATTGTTATTACTTTTGTTTCCTTATAGAGGAAGCATTGTTTAATGATATGTAAATAAATCAAATAATTTGAATGTCTAAAAATGGAGAAAAACTTGTTTTGATTTCTTTATTATTATGATAAAATTTTTCGAATGATGCAAGATTCAGATTTATATAGTCAGAAAAAGACATAAAGAAAGAGCGTAACATGTTTATTAGTTTGATATAATGAATTGAATAGAAATAAATTAATTTTAATTCTTTTAATACGAATCTCGAGAATTTACACATTTCTTAATCTTTTGTGTATTAATTATATGTGATTGAAGAAGCATGAATGGATAAAGAATATAGGTAATTTTATTTGTAATTACAAAATTAATTCATATTTTTCAATTTATACTTTTCCTCATATCGACAGACAAATATTTTATTAGCTATTTTAATATTATTAAAATAGACATTTTAATAATATTAAAATAGACATTTTAATAATATTAAAATGGACATTTTAATAATATTAAAATAGACATTTTAATAATATTAAAATCGACATTTTAATAATATTAAAATAGCTATTTTAATTATATTAAAATTGCTATAAGCTGTTGGGCTTTTTTATTTCAAATAAATAAAGAAATATTAATATTATGATAATTCTAATATTGCTTTATAAAAAAACATTAATTATTATTGTTGTAAACATTACATACAAATTGTTACCAAAAACAACTTGTACTGTGGAAATCCCAGTTTTCGTCCACCTAAGCCGGCAAATGACCCAGTTTCCGTCCACTTTAATTTTGATTATAACTTTCGTACTTAATTTATTTGATTCAATGTTTTTACGTAAACCAACAACTTAAATGATTCCATGCTAACGATAATACAATAATTTAATAAGTTAATTTACATTATAATAGAGGAAATTTGTAAAAGTGGACAAAAATTGGAACATGGACGGAAACTGGGACTTCCACGGTAATTACTAAGTTTTGACCAATGTTATGAGTGTAAAAAAAAGAAAAAAAAGAAAAAAAACGATTTATATTTCATTAGGACGAAGAACCTAACGTAATGTGCGTCAAAACTTTTGTATGTTTTTATGTTGAAATTATAAACTGTAATCAAGATTTTTATACGTCTTCTGACAAAATTCTGCATACCAAATTAAAAAAAAAATTTATTTTACGACCACTATCCATTTCGTTTATCAAACATATGAAACTATCAAACAACAAACAAACAAACTATCAAACTAACAATGATTGTAGCTTCAGAATCAACAGTCACCAACTCATCAGTTGTGAAGGTAGAATATTACAATTTACATGAAACGAGCCATATAAACAAGCGTGATAGATAAAAATTTTTATCTAACGATTCAATAGATAGATAAAAATGCATATAAATTTATGACTTTTTTGATATAAATAAATTATTAAAATTCACAAGTCATGAAAAACTGCAAACGTAGCAAGAATCGTGCATAATAGGATCATGTCACAAATACATTTTTATGATACATTCAATTTTTTGATACAAAAAACATTTTATGATACAAAAAACATTTTATGATACAATTTGAAAAACGCTTTGATTTCATAACAATTTTAAAGATCGTACTGACCGTGGACAAGATAAAAATATATTATCTTGTCCCACGTTAAAAAAATAAAAAAATTGAAAAATCAAATGGGCTTAAACGTCTGGCTTTTTGTTAATTTATACATTAACTTACATTTGTATATAAAAATGATATACATATTGTAGGATTTTGAATAATATTTGTTACTGTGATAATTGTAACTATACTTTAAGAGAAAAATATAAAGTATTATTTGAAAAAAAATCGATAGAATTGCGCATTAATTGTTAAAGCTAATTTCTAGAAAATGCACGTGTTTATATTACAATATTTATTTTGTGTTATTGCAAAAAATAAAAAATAGTGTAAGCGCTTTCCAATAACTAAAACAAAAACAAATAAAACTAGTGGAAAATTATCATCATTTCATGAACAGTTAGCTTCCACTTAGAAAATAAATATTTATTATTAAAGAAAAGTTCAATTGTTTTCCATAAATTTCTGGTTAAATCAAGGGTTAAATATAGAAATTATATATAGGCAAACGACTCGTTTTTGAATGTAAAATATTTTTTAAAATGAACTATTAATAATAAAACGATAATTACGTATTCAATTTTAGATAAGAAATAATATTTCTAATTTAAAAATAATTAAAAAGTGACATTTTTTTCACACATTTTTGGTGATCAAACTTATTATAGGTTGATCGATTCATCTTTTAATGAAGAAAATTTTTCACCAAGTCTTTCAGAAATGATCATTTTAAAAGTTATATCATAAAATGGAATTATTAATGTCAAAAACAATAAAACAAAATTGCCAATCACTCTATCGGTTCTATGCAAAATATATATTATACTTTGTATAAGTTAATATAAAATATATTGACAAATATTATTCGCCTCGATGCAAGGAATATCATTTCTTCACTCAAAATTAAAATTCTTATTTTATTACAAGGTGATTTTCTTCGTTTTGACTTACAAAATATATTTAATTCGAGGTGACGGATTATTTCAATCTTTTTCTTTGGTATGTCATATATTTACTAATATAGGTATAATAATAATAATAATAATAATAATAATAATAGTAATAATAATAATAATCTCTCTATATTTATAAAAAGATTTCGCCGCCGCCGCCGCTGTTTCAGTATTTTTTTGATATTTACTACCTTTTCAAAAAACATAGACCCCATCCAATCAATATGTACTATCTTTTCAAAAAACATAGACCCACTAAATTAATATTTACTATCTTTTCAAAAAACATAGACCCCATCAAATCAATATTTACTACCTTTTCAAAAAACATAGACCCCATCAAATCAATATGTACTATCTTTTCAAAAAACATAGACCCACCAAATTAATATTTTCTATCTTTTCAAAAAACATGAACCCCATCAAATCAATATTTACTATCTTTTCAAAAAACATAGACCCACTCAATTAATATTTACTATCTTTTCAAAAAACATTGACCCTGCCAAATAGACATTTACTATCTTTTCAAAAAACATAGATCAACCAAATCGATATTTATTATCTTTTTTAAAATATTAACAGACTTTAACTCTACTTTTATTTTAAGGTAATGTTCGACGTCTTATTTTGAAGATATATTTGAATCACATTTAGCATAATCTTGAACTCAAAATTGGATAAATCTTTTCTTAAAAACAATTAGGGG
>WNHD01005254.1:0-10383 GCA_011057455.1 Ganaspis sp. Gsp50 | reverse complement strand
TTCATTTGAACGTTCTGAACTTTATTTTCAAAAATTTACCTAGTGGATAATTTTGCTGTTCTGAAGAAATATTTGTTTGCGTGTAATTATAAAGTTCAGTTTGAGTCAATAAAATAATTAATATGCTCAATAAAATAATTAATTAATAAAACAATAAAAATGTCAATAAAATTGAACAATTTTAATTTAAAAGTATTTATTGGGCTTATTTCTCTGTCAAATAAGAAAATAAAAAAAAGTATAATTTATGAAAGCGTTTAGGTACTGTTTTTTGAAAACGAAACATATTTTTAAAATTAATTAACTTTCGAAATATTTATAAGCTGCTTTTAAAACATTATCTTAATTAATTAATAAAAATTAAGTATTTAATAAACATTCAATATTTATAATTGCTTCCAACATATTTTATGTTTAATATTTATCGACTGCAATTTTGATTAATGAAATTTATTTTTATCTAAATACAAAGTGGTTTTAACTTGAGAAGAGCTAAAATATATAAAAAAAAACTTTAGAGATATTTTGAATTCCTTCTCCTGCGCTTCTTTGACACACTTTTTGCATAGTTATAAATTTTAACTTAACATAGAATGTCCCCAATCCACCCTCAAAGCATGATGCAAAGATAAACCTTAAATAAAATTATAAACATTCAAAAAATGTTGTTAAATATATTGCAAACAATTCAATCAATTTAAAAAACTTATAAAAATATCAATATCAAACTTTAGCATCTATAATAATCAAAAAAATATAGAAAAATATATAATGATATAAATATGTAAATAAATATCGAATAATAAATATTTTAAGAAAACATTTACCGTCTGTTGAATTTTTTAAGTAAACACGATTTTTATAATTTATTAGCAAGGTACTTCTTTTTTGTAAAGCAAAAAAAAATGTTTTTTACTTACTAAAATAAATTAATTAAAGATTTCAATGTTTTAAGTATATCGAAAGATATATAAATTTTACAAAAAAATTTCATTTTCGATTCTTTCTTTAAACTTATATCGTTCACATTTTTGTAATAAGTATATGCTTATTCATGATTACTCTCTTATGATTATTCTCTATAATATTTATAATATGAAATTAAAATAATTTATTACCAATTCTTTTTACTTAAAAAGACCAAGGACAATTTTTGACGAAAAAAAGAGGGGCAAAATACATCTGGAGTAATTTCTGTTATACATTTTGGGTAAAATAAACAGTTTTTCTGTTAAATTAACATTTGTTGTGCTAAATTACCCGTTTTTTGTTAAATTAACATTTTCCTGTGTCAAATTAACATTTTATGTGAAATTTACATTTTTTTGATAAATTAACATTTTCATAAATTGAGTTAACATTTCTTTGTATTAAATTAACATTTTCGTGTGTCAAATTAACATTTTGTCACTTTTGCAAATTAATATTTTCGTGTGTTGAACTAACATTTTTTGAGTTAAACCTACATTTTTTTGTGGTAAAATATAATTTGCGTGTGTCGAATTGATATTTTTTGTGCTAAATTAACATTTCTTGCGTTAAATTAATCTTTTGCGCTAAATTAACCGCTTTTTGTTAAATTAACATTTTCCTGTGTTAAATTAACATTTTGTCATAAATTAATTTTTTCCTGTTAAATTAACATTCTTTTCCGAAATTAATATTTTCGTGTGTTGAACTAATATTTTTTGCGTTAAATTAACATTTTTTGTGTTAAATTAACATTTTAGTGTGTCAAATTAACATTTTTTGAGTTAAATTAACATTTCTTGTGGTAAAATATAATTTGCGCGTGTATAATTATCATTTTCGTGTATTGAACAAACATTTGTGTTAAATTAACATTTGCGTGTGTTAAATTAACATTCTCGTGCATTAAATTAATATTTTCGTGTGTTGAATTAACATTTTTTGAGGTAAATTAACATTTCTTGTGGTAAAATATAATTTGCGTGTGTAAAATTATCATTTTCGTGTATTGAACTAACATTTGTGTTAAATTAACATTTGCGTGTGTTAAATTAACATTCTCGTGTGTTAAATTAACATTCTCGTGCATAAATTAATATTTTCGTGTGCTAAATTAACATTTCTTGCGTTAAATTAATATTTTGTGCTAAATTAACAGTTTTTTATTGTTAAATTAACATTTTCGTGTGTAAAATTATCATTTTCGTGTATTGAACTAACATTTGTGTTAAATTAACATTTGCTTGTGTTAAATTAACATTCTCGTGCATTAAATTAACATTTTCGTGTGTTATTCTAACATTTTTTGTGATAAAATAATTAACATTTTTCTGTGATAAAATTTTATTTGTGTGTGTTAAATTAAAACTCTTTGTATTTAACGAACAGTTTTTGTTAAAATTACTTTTTCTTTAATTTTACATTCACACAGTGTATGAATTTTATCAGCACACTATTTGTGAATTGCAGTCAACTCTATGAATAGTGCCACTAAAACTCTACGAATAGTGTCGCTTTTTTTGTTCGCACTCTAGCGTCCTTTGTTTCTTTTGTGCAAATTTGTGCAAATCTGCGGCACTATTCGTAGAGTTGACTGTAATTTAACACACAAGTGCATTGTGTTAAATAAATATACAAATTTGAGTGGACGTTTGGGACATGTGAGTTAAGTTCAATTTAACGCAAAATTTTTAACAGTTCACTGGTTTAGAAAATTATCAATTCTTCACTTTTTCTACAAAAATTGTATTTTCTAAGCATAATATTTGTAAAAATATTTATTTTCTTCGTAAATAAAAATGATTTAAAAAAAAGCATTAAAAATTTGATTCTGTTGATGTATCATATTTAAAAATCAAATTATTTCAATTGTTATAGGGTTACTTTTTGCATAATTTACATAATTATTAATAATTAGTTAATTAAATTGATTAATTATCATTTATAATTTAATTATAGTTTGTATTTTATAATTTAATGGTAATTTGTATTTTACATTTAATTATAATTTGTATTTTACATTTAATTACAATTTGTATTTTACATTTAATTATAATTTGTATTTTACATTTAATTACAATTTGTATTTTATAATTTATTTATAATTTGTATTTTATAATTTAATTAAAATTTGTATTTTATAATTTACTTAAAAAGAATTTACCAACTAATTTATAAAAAAGTGACTTTAATTTCCAATTTTGTCAGAAAATGAATAATTGTTTACAGTGATAAAAAGTGGTGCGTGGAGTCTTTTGTAGCATAGTGTATATTTAAGTTAATCTTATGAAGGTCAGGTAGAGATTCTAGTGTCATAACTCAGTGACTTACAGGTGTCGAGAGCAGAGAAGCCTAACATTAATTTCCGTGGAACTTTCTCGCTAAAGAGAGCTTAGGGGAATATGGTTCAATTTTAAGTTTATAATCTGTAGTTGATTGCCAGCGAACGCCTTTGGCTTCTCACACCCAAATTCGATATAAACGTATTAATATACGCTATAGGTACATTTATAATTTCATGTTGGCATATTCACTTCCTGGCACTATTTAATAATTTTAATTGGGTTTATCCGACAGAATTACGCCTGACAAAATTTTGCTCCTTTCAAAATTGCAAGTAAAAATACTATTTTTGTATTTGTTGTTGATGGCTTGATATACGGGTTAAATAAAAAAAAAACTGTAATTAGTAAAAGAGCGTGTGCTTTACCTGCTTAAATCCGCGGTACATGACCCGGATTTCTTGTCTGGAAAATTTGGTTTGCCTCAAGAGCTCTTCGAGGGCAACAGGCCTTGTGTTTTGGTGTCGTGGTCGTGGATTTTCAAACTCAAAAAGCGCATCTTCTGGTCCCGGCGAATCCGGAGGTGTCGCCATGTTTTACTATCTGCTTCAAACTTTTAAGAGAAAAAGCACACGTCTCTTAAAAAGAGTTTTTGCCTTAAAACTCCAAAACTGATAACGTTAATCACAGCATGAATTGAGAAAAGTGATCATCTTTTGGATATGAAGTCACTAAAGTTGTCTTGATTTTGCTTTTTGAAAAGTGTCATCGGCGAGAGTCATATTTTCTAAAATTACTTTCATGATTGTTGACAATATTGTTTTTTGTGTCACACTTGTTCACTTTGTTTTTTCGATTGTTATTTTGATTATCGTGCCAAGAGGCGTATTTTAAAAATTTAATATACACTTTCTCTTTTAACATTTCTATGTAAAATTTTCATATTTTGATCAAATTTCTTGTACTAATTGCTAATTTTACTAATCTCATCTATTTCACAGGTTATAAATAAAAAACGTTGCTATTTTTACTAAAGTATTCGAGATGAAAATTAAGAGAGAAAAGTGTTTATCCTGGAAAGAATCCAAGAAAAACTCTTGAGATAACGCTACGAGAAATATAATTACACAGGTTGAGAAACGCGATTTTTTTATTTAAACACTTTCAATCCTGGAAGATCAACCCCATCCAGAAGAGAAGCGGATGCCGGATCGAAGATGATGGGGCTGTATTTTATCTACGATTGAAAAATAACACTTTTTCAATTAGAATGGCAATGTTTTGCTGCCTTAAAAAGCGAAAAGCATTTTCTGCTTTTGCTTGTATTTTTTTTAATTGTACCACTTGAACAAATGAAAAATGTTCCAGAGAGAAACATGTTTTAAGTCACTTCTCTCTGCGAGAATAATAACAAACACACAAACAAAAAAATCAACATCAACTACACCAGCGGAGGACCGCCGCAAACTGACTGTCGTCTGCTACCGATGACAGAACCTCACGATCCGGGTTCAATTTCATCTCTAGAGTGACATCTGTCACAAAGTATCTTAACTTTACCGAACATCCCTTAATTAGGGGATGAAACAACCCTTTCAACGTAAAAATAAACTTTAACTTGATATCATACCGACTGGAAGAATCTGTTTGTTATTGATTTTTTAAAATTCCGCGCTCTGTAGGGAATCTGCATTATCGGTATAATCTAGCCTGAGTAAATTTTTTCTACTTTATCGATAGTTCTTTGCATGAATTTTAAAGTGTTGGTTCTTTGTCGTAATTAGAGAATTTTTATAATTGAAACTTATTAATGCTCGTAATATAACGTTTTTCTTGAATTAGAAGAAACATGTCACTATTACCAACACTTAGAACAATTGTTAACAATGTAAAAGGAGTTACAACAAATGTTTCCGTTGGAGTAAGAGGTGAGTTTAATTGAGGTTATGTTTTATGTTTCTCCCAATGTTTATTTCAATTTTGATTAAAATTTAATTTAAAATTAGATAAAATATTGAATTTATCGATAATTATTTGATTATTAATTTATTTAATTAAAAATTATTGTTTACAAGTTTATTAATTACAATAGTAAACATTCTTTTAATTAATCATTCTTTTTATAAGTCATTTTAATACTATTTGGATTAAAAACATTGTTAGATACAAAGTTGCATATTTATATTGTTTTATATTAAAATTAAACCTTATTGCAGCTTCACTTTACGGATCATCTCGTCCTTTTTCGAAAGATATTGAAATTGACATCACAAATCCGCATGCAGAAGATCTTGTAAGTAAAAAATGATTTTATACCAACACAACTTTAATTGCACACTTTATATACATAGAAGAACATTAGTTTTTGAACAAAAAAAATCTAGGGAACTTGATTGTTAAAAAAATATTTTTCAAATAAACAATTTTCCAAATATACAATTATTCTTCAAGGAAGCAATTGGTTTCCAAACACAATATTCTTCACAATTATTCTCTGAATAAAAACAGATTCGTATAGAATTTTACAAATATGAAGTATTATAACTTCTTCTCGACGTCTTAAGCTTCTGGTATCTGAAAAAAGTAAACGTTCAATAAAGACGCTTTGTAAAATAATACATTATAATTTTACAAAATAATACATTATAATTTTGCAAAATAATAAATTATAATGTATAGTGCAAAAAAGCTCATAATAGTATTTTTTCAGCCAATTGAATTGGATAAAAATCCATTTGAAAAATCGACGGTAGAATGCATTTTATGTAAACATAATATAATTCCAAATTACAAAAACATCCGACTATTGTCTCAATTTCAAAGTCGTTATACTGGAAGAATTTATGGACGCAATATTACTGGTTTGTGCAAGAAAAAGCAGAAACTAGTTGAATCTAATATTCGAAGGGCTCAAAGTTGTGGTGAGTAAATCATCTTTTCATAGAAATTTTATTTTAAAAATAAATTTTAGAATCAAATGATATTTTGTGAAAATGATATACGAAATATTTTCAGGTTTGATGCCATTTATGACGAAAAACATAGAATACGTCAATGATCCAGAATTATTTGACCCTGATAATCCAATTAGACCGCATCCTTATTAAAGTTAATGTAAGAAAATAGGTTTATTGTAAAAAATAATAAAGATTTGGTATTACAAATTTGTCGTATTTATTACAGCCATTGTTACTAAAAATAAATTACTTGTACACTCGTATGCAATTTTAACAAGAAAATATAACCTTATTGTGTATTTTTTTTTGTTCATACAAACATTTAACTAATATCTTTACTTTCTTTGACTTGTTATTATTTTATTTTATTATGATTTATTATCTTATTATAATCTAAATTTTTGAAAAAATAAAATCATTTTCTTCTTCTGAGAAGTGAACTATGTTGTTTGGAATAGACAATAATTTTAAAACATCACTCGTACTAAAGTAACGTCCATTCTTTTCAGTTAAACTTTCACGCACAGTTTCTAAAGCTTCCACAAAAGCCTCTCTCCATTTCCCTATAGACACCACTATTTCTTCAAGATTTTGCTGCAAAATACAGCAATATGATAACTAATTACATATGAAAATATTTACATAAATTTACATTTTTACAGATTTTTCAAAGTCGAAAAACTATGATTTAGTTGTAAAATAATTTGTTTATAAAATAAATAGAATAATGTATCTGAGGAACCTTTAAGTTGTTTATTTTCTTTTAGTAGAATACTTAAGTATATTAATCAACTACTTTAGTATATTAATCAACTAATTATCTTTATATGCAGGCGAAATAATTCAGAGTCAAAGCTCTTTAATTTTCATTTTTTTGAGAAACAAATCAATCTATAATTATAGAATTCTTGTAAAGTATTCTTTTAATCATTTGTTTAAAAAATAATATTTAACAATTTGAAAAATGGGAAATCATTTTCTTAATTATTAGACATCATCATTTGTTTCTACTTAAAATACTACATAACCCCAAAGAAGAAGAAGTTACAGTTTTTTGAGTCGGAAATGAAATCTCGAAAATTCACTTTTAAAAAATAAAGATAATAATGAAAACTAATAATGAAATAATATAATAATAATAATAATAATAATAATAATAATAATAATAATAATAATAATAATGAAGATAACAAGATAAATTAAAAAAGAATCTTTTAGTAAATTCTCCGAATAACAGAAAATAACAATTTGTTAAAGTATATAAATATGTAAGATAAAATTAAATTCATATTGAGGAATATTTTTAATTTTTGAATAGACAATTGTGATGATATTGAAGTTTGCAACGTTTTTTTTTGCTTACGAGAAATTAAGTTTAAAATTTTTGTTTATTTAATCACGGGCTGGTCCCATTAATTTGTAAAATAAAATAAATAATATATTTATTTATCAACTTTATAAAAAAAATTGCACACTCATTATTGATGAGAGTGTAATAGTGCAAACGAGAATCAGTGAAAGTTACGAATAAATATTTTAAAAATATTAAAGAGCATCAAAAATGTTTTTCTTTTTCGTAAACAAAAAAAGAACGTTACGAACTTCAGCGTTATCAATTGTGATCGGGTGGCTTCCTAATTTATTGTAAAATTGTGTGTAAATAAAAATTTACATACCTTTCTGAAAGTCGGAGCATTCGCTCTTAACTCAACCATTTGCCGTTGTTTATTCTTTACCCTATTAATAAGTAAAGCAAGATCTTGCTTTTTTAGATCATTCAAATTTTGACTCAGTCGCTCAAGTTGAACTACGGGTTGATACTCAGGACTATCTTGGAGAATGCTAAAAATTATTTCTCAAATTAGAATACTTTTTTTAGTTCAAATCAAAATATAATGAAAAATAAAATGAAATATAAAATGAAATATAAAATGAAAAATAAAATGAAATATAAAATGTAAAATAAAATGAAATATAAAATGAAATATAAAGTGAAAAATAATATAAAGTAAAATATATAAACAGAATACAAAAATAAAATGAAAATTTTGTCCTTACTTGGAAGAAATTGGAGACGTCTTTAAAACTTCAGTATTGTGAGGTAGTTTCTCTTGCTTTGTTTCAATACTCTTTATTACAATCTCTTTATTACAGAAAATGTCATCATCTGAAGAGTCCTTTCTAGACAAATTTTCAGTTTTTGAAGTAGAGCCTATTATTTCTGATTTAACAGGAGAATCGTTTTTTGATTCTTTTAAATCTACAATAGCTTCTTTCTTTTGCGGAGAGTTATCATGTGAAAGCTTCAAGTGTTTGTTTCTTGGTTCTATTAGAGATATATTATTTTCTATTCGTTTTAGAGGTGAAGAAAACTCTATTCTTTTTATGGGCGCTGCATTTCCTACAGCTTCTGTAGATGCTTCGGTTTCTACGGATTTTGAAGTTGATGTCAAAAATAAGGGTTTCATAGGAGAACTGAATTTTCGATTAGTTAATCCTAGTGATTTTATCCTTGGGTTTTGATTAAATTTGGAAATATGTGATTTTTTAGGTGTCCCATCATTTTGGTCATTATTTTTTATTAGAGGTGATTTAAATGGTTTGTTGACACCTTTGCCATGTTTTAACGGAGTACCATAAAAGCTCATCTGTAATTAGAGTATAAATACAAGTTTTTGTTTAGTATTATTTTGCTATTTTAAAAAATTGTGTTACCAATTCGAACAATTTTAAAAGACTTGATATATTTACGCGATGATTCTTAATCCATAAAAAGTACTGTATTTAGTGTATTGTAATGGGTTTAAAAAGATTTATTTTTACATGATTAAATGTATGGAGAAATTGAAAAACAGGTTATGTTAGTAATCAATGCTTTGCGTGCAATAGCATGCATTTCATAGAAATATTGTTAACAGAATAAAGTTTACCTTGTTTATGAAAATTTACTTAACACATATGCATTTATAAATATTAGTTATTTACACTACAAAAATGAACACGTGAAAACTAAAAGATACAGAATAGACAAGAATAAACGATTGAAACGTAAACAACAAGGGACAACAGAAACAAACTGACGCGCGACGGCAACGCCAATTTGGAAATTCACAAACTATGTTGCATTGACTGTCGGTAATGAATAACATTTTCATTTCAAAACTGATTTCAAGAGTTTTTGATTTCTATTTAAACATATATTGCAAGATTTTTTTATCCAATTTGTAATACTTTTATGTTATGATTAAACGCGTTTTCATGATTAAATAAATTGTTTTATGTAAGTTCTTGAAGAATTATGAATTTAGAAAGTCTTGAATCAACAAGCATTCGGAAAGAGCTTACATTGCAGTGAAGTGGTAAGCACTCATGCAGGGGCAGATATTTCTGTGAATTTTTAAAAACGACAGAATTTTTTGCTCTTAGTATTCAGAATTGTTCCAAATAGAAAAAATAACAGCTAATGTTTAAATAAATGACACTTAGAGATTTTTTAAAAACTCAATACATTTTTCTATGTCGCTATAGACAATTAAAATAAAATGATAAACTGAATAATAAAATAAAATAAATAAGCTTTTACAAATTATTTATAACTAAATTGTTAATAAGTGAATAAATTTTATTATTTATTCTAATTTTATTATTTAGACATTTTATTATCTATTATTGATAAATAATTACTAATCTCACACTATATGCTGCAAACAAATAAGCTGGAATGAAATTATTATTTTTAATTATTATATTATCATTGTATTATTATTATATTATAGGTAATTATAATAACTTTGAATGTTGTAATAAAGACATTACCGATCGTAGATTTTTTCCTCGGAGTGATTACAGCATCGCCTCTTCAGTTCAACCCACAGAAATTCCATTTCTTCTGTGAAGACCTGAGACTATGCAGGGGCGAAATTTTTCTGCATCCTCATCTTTCTTGCTTTTCAGATTTTATATAAACTGCTTTAAAAAATAGAAAATTGTTAAGTAAAAGTTACATATGTAAAATATTATTAAATTTTAAACGCTAAGTTTGCATTTTAATGATAATAAATAAATGTTATGAAATAAGGGAAATAGTAGAATTGAAAATATCATTTTTCATTTCTTATGTTTTTAGGAATATATTCAGAATGTAAATATATGTTTTTTCTGCGTTTTAAAAATAC
>WNHD01005253.1:0-10384 GCA_011057455.1 Ganaspis sp. Gsp50 | reverse complement strand
GATTCATCTGGATGAATCCCTTCCTTATCTTCCCAAAATGAATGTAAATATGGCAACCTAACCCCAAAATTTAATACATTAAATGCTCCACGCGATCTCCGCGCGCATCATCTTGTTCACACTGTCTGCGCAGCTTTTACTCATCTGTGCATAAACAGGCAGAATATCAGATCTGTTTCGTTTATCAATTCAAAAATAATTTATCAAACTCTCTGAATAAGAGAGTGGAACATACACTTTTTGAACCTCTGAATTTGACCCTCCAGTTTTCTCAGTGTGTTGAATTTTGATAATTGATTAAAATATGTTAAATTGTAAAATCAGTGTTTTTCCTTACTCCGACGCTCTCCGCGGTTATTAATAACTATTGTTTATTATTACTGACTAGTTTGGCATAAAATGTAAAAATTAAAGTAAAGTAAAAATAAAATGTAAAATTGTGTAAATTCGGGTTTAGTTATTTTCCCGATTCTTTCGTCAAAAATAACTTGGCGCTAGTAAATTTAAATTGAATGATTAAAAATTAAACCAAGTAATCAGAAATTTATTGAAAATAAGTCAAATAATTATAAAATAAGTAAAATCTGGTTACAGTACTTTGGAATTACTATATTTTGTAAAATAGAGTTTCAATAAGTAGGTGCAACTTTTTTCTCATTGTCAGTGTACTTTCTTTTATCATAAACAAATTTTATGGTAAGAAGCCCTGTAGTTTTTTCCGAAATAAGTAAAAATAAATAAAATTAGTACCTACAAAAGTCCAAGATATAAAATAAAGAACAGCCTCAGCTATAGTAAATGATTTAAAAAGTGTGCAATTTTAAATATGGGAATTAATAATAATATTATGAATGTAAAGAATATGATTTTAAAAATCGTGTGTGAAGTAGTACACTTCTATAAAGTGTTGTTCGACGGTTTATTTTCTATCTGGTAACATAGAAAAGTTGTTACTGATTTTGCGAGTATTTAATCACCAAATAATAACCAATAATTTTTTATTAGTTACTTGAAATTGATTTCGAATTTTAATCACAATAATTCAATCATCATTAATCATCATAATTGCTTTCTCATATATGTGAGGAAGTAGCAAAAATCTGGGATCAATTTGAGTAGTGTCTCAATTTGAACCGCATTGCTGAATTTGAATTCGCATCGAAAGTGAGTTCAGCTTTTTTTTAATTAAAGTGCAGAACAGAATTTCCTCTATAGAGTATACATTGTATTATTATTCATTATTATTATTTTTATTCATTGTATCATTATATGAAATTTAAAAAATGCAAATTTTATCCTGAAAGAGGAATGTGAAATGACGTAATTTTTCGCACATTTGGAATTTCGCATTTTTTAATTTGAAGCGATCAATCAGAGTAGAGAAAGCGGACTCGAGAGATGGAATGTCCGAAATATCGAGTAAGAGGAAAATGGATTAGGGAATGTTATCGGATGCGTTATGCGTAACAATGCTGCGGAAGTAATACGGCATGTCGTTAGTGTCACCGACGTGAATGTAGTAATTAACCGCATCGTCATTACGTTATAGGATAATGCTGCGCTCGTCGGCTCCACCACTTATGGTCAAGCACGTCATTGCGATAAATAAATTCTTCAGGTCGCATTTCATTTTTCTCTAAAATAGTCATTTTTATATTTCATTTGATACACGTCTTTGGACACTCGAGCAAATTACAAAAGCCGTACAAATTTATAAAGTCAATGTAGATGAAAATTTTAATTGACAATCACGCTCCATGGAAAGAAATAACTTTTTAGAAATTAAAAACTTTTATTTCAAAACTCTATATAACTCTGACGTCACCAGACGATTAAAAGCTTGTTAAAATGCAGCAAATTTTTATTTAATCTCTTAATCTGAATTAGTAATTTTCTACTACCGTAGAACCTCTCTAATCGGACTTAAAATTTATTTCTTTTTTTGAAATTATGTTGCAGTAACATTTATTCATATGTACTTTTAAGCTTTAACCGTAAAAATATCGATATTTAATATAAAAATTAAATTTTTCTTTTTTTTCATTCTAAATCTAAATTAGTAATTTTCTATACTAATTCAATAGCGAAAAGTCGTTTACTTATTGAAATAGGGATTAATCAATATTTTTTTAGTAAAAGAACTACTAATTTTGTGTAGAAAACTGTTAATTTAATTAATAAATAACTACTTATTGAAATAGTTAAAGTTCATATTAATATAATGAAAGTAAAGTAAGTAAGCATGAGTATTAAAATTAGTTCCCATGTTTCAATTAGTAGTAATTATACTAATAATAATGATAATGATACGAATAAAAATAACGTAAATAAAAATGAATACTTTTAATTTGTATTCTTAAAAACTAAATGTAACGCGCTTTGAAGAAAATAAAGGAACTTTAGAACGAAAAAATTTAAAGTTTTCTTTAATGATAGTTCTAACTAGAATAAATATTTTTTAATTATATCTGCAATCAAAAACAGTATTTCTTTACAGCGTATAATTAAAAAGTACATAAGAAAAAATGCTCAAGAAACACTGTTCAGGAAAAACTGTTTTTGATTATAGAAAAAGTAGAAAAAATATTTAATCGCAAAACCGAATTAACAAATCCCGTACGTGAATGAAAGTCATTCGTGATCATATTTGCAATAATCATAAACCACATCAGTATGTATAGTAGTCAATAAATAGACATCAAGTGATGGAGAATCAATTAGTGAACAAATTACGAAGCAATTATATAATAATCGATTAATAATGAAAATTAATTCATTGACCATTTAAAATATTGATAAAAGAATTTATGAAATTAAAGTAGCATCAAAATATTCTTAGGGTCGGGGGTTGTAGAGAATAAAGTATGAAGAGTCGTAATGTAGAGACAATTAATAGTAGGTAATTCTAAAGTAACGAAGTAAAATTAAAATTTCGACTCGGGGAACCACAAGAAACGAAGAATTACACAGAATAAATTTTTTCAACTCATGAATTACATTTCTGACCAATTCTTTTGAATCCAGTAAGAGGAATTAAAAATAAATTTATTTTTATTTCTTTTAATTACAATTTAAAAATTTACGCAGAAAAAAGTTTAATTACCCGAAGAATATGGAACTCGAGTTTACTCCGCTAAAGTTGGACACGTAGTCGACGAGCTTTTGGAATTTATCTAAAATTTAATTATTATATTTTTTTTCTCTTGTAGTCTACGATTTAAGTACTTACACATCTTACTATATTTTGGCGAGATCTATTCTAATAGCATTTTAAAAACTAATGAAACTATTGAAGACATTGAGTTGAAATATTTAAATAAGAAATGGTTCTACTGCATTCTTTTGAATTCTATATATTATGATACTTATGAAATTAACGAAATGCATTAAAGTAGAATCGATTGGATTTCTTTTCCATAAACAACTCAAATTTTTCAGAGAAAACGATGCTGGAATTAGACATAATGGAAACTTAAAAAGATTTAATATTGCATACGATTTTATGGAAAGTGACAAATTAATTGCTCGCTTTTTACTAGGAAAATAGAGCTGGACAACTGGTTTTTCATAATTTGATACTTTATTGGATTTTATTACAAAATTGAAAATTTTACAGTTTGATAAGTCTTTCAAGTTTGGTAATAATCGACTGAATTAAGTTTACAAAATAACTGTCTTTTTATATTTAATCTGTTGACATCTGATTAAAAAATCAAATGAAAATGCAACACAACTTATCAGTTTTTTGTCACGGGCTTTATTCATCTTGAGTACAAGGATTATTAAAATTTTTATGTACAAAAAATAATTTTCAAAATGTGCTCGTTTGGTTTTTTTTTACTAACAATCATATAAAAATGTAATTATCTAATCGAATTTAGACGAAATTAAACATATATATAATCCTAAAATATTCGCAATTAATCCGAGTTTCTTGTTTGTCATGATCCGAATTTCGTATACAGTTTTTTAAGCAGAGATCGTTTCCTTCTTTAATTTATAGTAAATAATGCCCATGGTTAAAGACCAACTAAGGGCACTATAGTATTATAGCATAAATCAATCTTATAACTTACAAAAGTATTTAATTTTCAAGATCTCACACTCGATTCTTTTAGTGATTAATAAAACTCATGTATCTCATGAGAATATAATCTCTAAATTTTAAAAGCTATTTTTTTTTCTTTTATGAACGCCTTGTTTGACTAACCTTTATGAGTTTTATACCAGCTCATAATATGTTAACAGTTTGCAATGTTTTTCACATTCGCATTTATTTTCATCGATGAAGAAACCATGACCCTCAAGACCTAAATCAACTTTTCCTTTATATTTGTTTATTAAATAACTAAAGTCCTTGGGGCTATTCTTAAACTTTAAAAGCTGGATTTTCCATGTAGCGTATGGACTAAGTACGTAGTCTTTATTCGTCAAGCGATGATAACTTCCTCCTTTATAGTCAGATATTTTATCTGTTCTATACTTAATTGTGGTTGGACTGTTCTTCATTAGAAAAACGTTATTATTGCACCTGTAATACGAGTCACCTAGGTGCGTTAAACTAATAATGAAATACTCCAAATCATCCGTAATTTTTGTTTTCTCGTCACCGTAAAAGTAAATACTGATTTTGTTCAATTTAACAGCATTGTACAATTGATTTGTGATGTTTGCAACAAAAGTTACTGATTCGCCTGACAACAATCTATTAATTTCAGTTTCATATTCTTCACGATACCATGTATAAAAAGGGGATGTTGTACTTGATCTATTAACGAAGTTCATGGTATCCCTCTCTGGAGGAAAATTAGTATTTTTATGATCTTCGAGCACTATTTTCACATTGTCCATTTTAAGCATTAAACCTTTTAGATCTGAGAAATCGAGAGGAACATTTGGCAAGTTTTGAATTGTTTTATAATAAGGAAAAACAAATTGCTTGTAAGCTTGGAGCCATTCGCTATACGCTTTTTCGAAAGCATTGGTTTGATACAGTTTATTGAGAACAGTAAAACTTCTGCTTATGTGAATGTCACCAACGTACCAACTTTGTGGTATGTCTTCCCTGCTGTTAATATTTAAGCTCAGTGTCAAGTTTTGTTTTTTCTTTTCATCTTCTAGTTCCTTAATTTGTCCCTCTACTTGGAGAAATGTGTCTACAGCGTTAATTAGCTTTTCCATTGTCCATATAAATTCCTCATTAGTCTGAAATCCTTTGAGCATTGATTCCATACGATGCTTTACTGTTTCTAGTTGCTGCTTTATTTGCCATTTCACCAATGAGAGACGGATTTTCGATATTTTTCCAAAATCATAATTTTTGAGGTCAAGTTGTCCTTTGATGCCATCTAGAACTGGAACTATAGTACTGTAAATGTCATCTTCCAGCTTACGTAAATTGGCAAAATTTTTATTTGCAGTATCTATTTTTTCCAAAACAGTTTTCAGTAAAGCTTGATCCTTTACAATAGCTGTTCCAGTGTCACCAAAAATTTCCGTTATTTTAGTAGTTTGTTTGAATTTACCAATAACCTTCAATGCCACGTCGTACTTTTTCTTCATGTTTTTTTCTTCATCTTCTAAGAGTTCCTTCTCTTGAGCTTCTGTTTTTGATATAATGGTTTTAAAACTGAGGCTTAATGGTTCACTGCTTTTTATGCTGTCTAAATCGTTTAAGGATTTCCATTTTCTTAGAGCTTGCGTATTATTATCGTTTTCAGGCAACTTTTCCAAAGTTTCGTCTATCAGACTTTCTTTCTCTTTTATTAATTTCTCCACAGCTGCTTTCTTTATCGCGATGAGATCTTCAGCTGCCTTAAAATCTGAGTTTAGTGCTTTGGTTATTGAAGTTGTCAAAGTAAAAGCATTAGTTACATTAGCCTTGCTTGTGTCTTCTATAATGTTGAGAACAGAAGAAGCTGCTAAGCCAACTGCTCCCACTGTTGGATTAATGAAAGCTAACGATTGACAAATAGTTTTTCCAATCCCGATCAACATTTTCTTTTGAATACCATCCTGTATACGGGTGAATTCCTTGCTTAAATCTTCTATTGCCTTACTTTGATTGTTTCGTTTTGTTATCACATCAATAACTACGGATTCGAGATTATGATCCAGCTCACTTTCCACTTCAGAAATCTTACGTTGAACTGTTTTCAAAATGCTCCTTCCTTCTTCAATACTATCATCAATATCGTTTATCAACAGCTTCAAAACACTCGTAAATGTCTCAGCGGCATCTGCTTTTCTAAGATTTCTCATGTGTAGTGATTCCAATTTTTTAAATTCAGATATTATTGAAAATTGAGCTTCATTAAGACCGTATTCTTGATTAGAGTCGACTTTATCTGAAAAATTGAAACAGATTCTTCTAAAAGATTTCTATTAACAAAAAACATAAAGAATTAAAACAGTAACATAATCATATTCTTACCTTTTAAGTACACTAACATGGAGGTAATAGGTATCGTCTCGTATTCGTCTTGAATATTGTCTTCTTTCATCTTGTCATTTACTTCTTCAACCCTCTTGAGCAAGTTCTCGTATGAAGGAAACAACAAGGAAGTATTAGTCAGCGTATCAAATTGCCTCTCTAGATCTATAAATTCCTCTATCAGATCCAGTACACCATAGGATTTAACTATCTCCACATGGTTATTTAACAAGACATAAAATCTCTCTAGTTTAACATTCGTCACAGAAGTGTCGAAACTCTCTCTTGTGTAATTTTTATAATTATTCACAACACGAGCAAATGATTGTACTTCCTGAACTGGTAACGGCTGTTTTCTCCCCACAAAGTGACTACCTGTCAATCCGTCCGCACCTCGGGTAGCGAATCCCATGTCTTCTGTTTTCAAAATTGTAGTGGTTACGGGATCAAAAGCTCCTTTGAAACCTCTACTGAACTCAACATGTAAAGTGTTTCCATTTACTCCACCTAAGCCACCTTCACCACCTTTTCCCATTGCTCCCATTTTTCCTGGTGGATTTAAGAATTTCATCATGATATCAGAATATTGTCCTAATTGTAAAACTTTAATGCTTCCTCCCATTCCTTCTTGACCCCCAATTCCACCATTACCACCTCTACCACCAGCTTGGCCCGGTTTTCCAAATATTCTTTGTTCAATTACTCTGTATGGAGCATACGCCAAATTACGTATATATTGCTTGTCAATAATAGTACTCCAACCAGGTATAGCATCTCCATCATTAAATTTATCAGTTGGACAAGTTTTTCCATCATCACCTTTTGCTGCATTACCACCTCCTTGTCCTGCACCTCCATTACCGCCAGCAGCTTTTACCACTAAGTTGTGACTATTAATAATATTTTCCGCAATTCCGTAAAAATGTCCTGCAGATTCACCAGGTAGTCCAGGCTTGCCGTGAGCTCCGAACTTGGTTCCATTCGTTCGACCGTTATCTGCAGAATTTGTCCAATTTTTTCCATCTGATCCACTTAAGTCTACGGTTCTATTTCCCATGACCAACCATACTGGGGCTGACATTCCTACTTCCATTCGTTCATTGCGCAGATGTAAATCCTCATCAATAACCAGGGTATCAAGAGCAAATATCTCAATGTACGTGACGTTTTGACATTTATTGTTGTTAACGTAACTCGTACTAACAATATCCCCACGCACTTCCATTTTCCGTTTTCGTCGTCTTTCCTCGATCGGAATACATTTGACTGTAACATTTTTGTTATAAACTGTTTGCTTCATTACCTCAAACGCTTTAACGTGGAATTTATCGTTAGTGATAAGAGTTAAGTTTTCAATCTGTATGAACAAGTCCTGAATGTTTTTCCTTCTTTGATTACTTATAGGCAGATTGAATATGCTTGGATCTGACAATTCCAAAAAACTTTCATAAAATTTATATGCATTCAGATTATCTGTCAAGAAATATTCAAAAGGACTTGTCCAAAAATCAGTTTCAAGAATCACAGGCATTGCATTTTCAAAAAGATAATTATAAATGGGTTCGTTTCTTTCGTACAGTAATTTTGATGTACTTTCTGAAAGTGGAAACTTTAAGTGTTGGACTATTTCTCTGATTTTCGTAAAGAACTCATGAGATCTTTTAAAATTTGGTTTTTCTCTAAAAGATGAAATACAAGTGTAGAATCTTTCTACAGTCTTTGCGCATTCACGCACTTGAGCAACGTTCGTGTGGTTGCAATTTTCATTCATGAAATTATTGAAATGTGTCCTCATATCGCCCAAAACACTTATTGAAGAAGTAATAAGACCGCTGGGTTGGTCATACACTACACAAGTTGCTATAAATTCTTGCTCTAAATTAATTGGTTGAGGATAAGAGAAGTCTGTTTTATTAGATACGGCGAATGGAAGTTCTTTTAATGATCTTCTAACTAGATTTTGCGATTCTTTATTAAAAGAAGAAAGTTCAACAAATGACTTTCGGTTTAGAAGGAAAGTTGCAATTTCATCTGCATTTTTATTCGTTCTCGAAATTTCTTTCAGTTCATCAGAAACTCCAACTTTTGTTGTCTCGTCGTTAATTTGTTCCATATTTGCTACTAATAGTGTGTGTTTTTTGTATTTTAAAAGATTTGGTACTACCTTGTAGGCTAATTTAAAAATGTCTTCTACACCATCAATTCTACTAGTCAAAATTATTTTTACTTTTTCGGCAAAATCTATTACCTTCTTTGTTAAAAATCGATTAACTAAATAATCGTTTTCACGAAATTCTCCATAATGCGCATAGTAGGCTGTTTTTGACTCTTCATCGTAGTATTCATAAAGATAGTTTTGTATTTCTTTATTACTAATCGTTTGATTGCCATTAGTTAAAAATTTGGCCAAATCCAGTGCATCGCTATTATTTTGTCCAATTATTACGACCAATTCTTTATACGTTGGCTTGAAGTTGTTAGCATTATGCAAAAGACTGATTTCCAGTATTGACCGGTCATTATTACATCTACTTTTCTCGAATACGACATTTCTCTCCGGCAGCTGTAAACATAAAATTGGGTGTTATAAATGACCCGTATGTTTCTAAATAAATAAATTAGGGAAAGCTATTGCTGAAGTGAATTTTTCGAGTCTCTTTTTGTATCATCAATTGAAATTATCAACTTACGTAAGACTTTGTGAAATTTTCAGGATATATTCCATATATACTGGTCACCAAACCAGTCATAAATGTTATAAACAAATAATTCACATTTGGACCCCAAGTCATGATTATTAAACAATTAGGACCTTTTCTCTTAAAAAAATATTAAAAATCTTTTTACTACACTTGCTCAACAATTGTATTATTATCAACCAATCAACCAATCAACTACATTACTTAGCGTCTAATGATAATGTGAACAAGTACTACAAATTCCAAAAATCATTCAAGTTTATATACATGTACATGTTTGACGTAAAGTTGTTTGTGAATTTTCTGTAAATTAAGAGTAAATAAAATTAAATCAAAATTTAATAATTAACATAAGAACAATTATTAAAATATTCAAACGATAAAAGTTAACATTATGCAGGAAACTAAGATAGTACAAAAACGAGCTAATATTTAACTAACTGTACGCATACGAACAGTAAGTAGCCAAGAGTTGGAAATAGATTACATGTGAATTAAAATATATTACTCTCGAAAAACCATTCTTTAAATGTGCAAATGAAAAGTAATTATAAAGATAAGTCTACAAATATTTGATGGAGAAATATCTACTTACGTCAAAGATTATTTGTACAATAAATTGTTATGGTAATTCTGAAAAAAAAATTTCCTTTATTCTGGAAAATTACTTTTTTACTTACAAACATAAGTTGTTGTTTGCCGCTATTAGTTAAGAACTTTGATGAATTACGTTCAGTTGCATCGCTAAATGCCCAAATTTTGAATGAAATAGTTTTTGTTCTATCATTTGTTTATAAAAATTCAAAAAAATTTAAACAATATTGTTAATGCATAAAAATATGCCTGAAACATTGCCTAAATAATTCTAATTATAGTTTGTACAGTAAAAGTTCTCAAAAAGAAACAGTGTTTGTTCAAAGTGGAAAAAAAGTATTTCTTATTGTTTAAGGTTTAATGTTTAATAAACAATCGTTAACAATATTTTTTTAAAATAAGATAGGGAAGTTTTATGTAAAATTTTATTACCTTTAATTAAAAAAAAAACTTGTAAATCGGATGAAAATTGTGAGCAGCAAATCGATTTGTCCAAAAATACTTTCTTTTATTTCCCACTGATGCGTATTCATTCACAAAGCGCGGGAGCATATTAGTGTAGAAAAGCGTTCAGCGCGCGCTCGTAAAAAAACGTTCCCAGAAAATCGCTGTCAATTGTTTCATGATCTTTCGCTTTATATCTTTTAAGTTTGAGGTT
>WNHD01005252.1:0-18304 GCA_011057455.1 Ganaspis sp. Gsp50 | reverse complement strand
GAAAGACATAAGTATGCAATTGTGAGATCGATTTTTACGATGCAGTAATTTCCAGAGAGAATTCTATATTGTGAGAGTAAAGAAAGAAATTTTCTATGGTTCTGGTGTCGTATATAAGGAAAAATGAAAAAAAAGTCGAATATTTACAGGGTAAATATTGCAATGTATACAACTATATCCATGATCGAATTTACTGACTTCCATTGCATAATTGAGCCGACGCCTGTGATTAAAAAGTGACCTCGTGCATGAAAAAAACACCATTAAAATTTTAATTAAAAATATACAGATAATCTCGTCTCATATGATTTTCATACTGACAATTTCAGAAAAGTAAATTACTAATATTCACTTTTGAAATTGCCAATCTGTACACTAGCTACACACACCAAAATGCATTCATTTAATTTTCTTCTCAGCACTACAAAAAAATAAAGTTTATAATCCAGGCTAAATTTCAATTATACTCATCAAAATTATACTCATTCATTTCTATGAAAAATTAATTTCCTTCGCAATTTATTGGTTCCAATCTTTTTATATAAAAATTTTTATTTTTATATTAAATTTTTATATGTACATATAGAAAAGGTTTAATGAACAAACTTTTTGAATCAAACGAGAAAAAAAATTAAAAAACAAAAATTATAACATATTTTAGAAAATTACAATTTCTGGTTTAATTAACTCTTCTATGTTACTTTAATAACTTTTTTTATTGCGCATCTAGTTCAAAGAGAATACTTCAATTTACACAAAGAGGCGGTTACTGCACGCGACGGCTCAATTTCTTTTAAAATTCTTCCGTAAATATCTACCTACGTGAAAAAAAACTATCGGAAATGATTCCGACGATAACTTCACTCTTGGAAAAACATACAGGCAAAATGACACGCGTGTAAATTTTTATCGGAATAATTTCCTAGGAATTGTTTCATCTGGGTCACAAAAAATGTAACTGTCGAATTTTTTGCAAGTTGAGAATACCGGAAAAACAAAATGTTAAATTTCAAGATTAACTTGAATTTTTACAGGCATGCCTGTAGAATTTTAATTTATCATGGAATTTAACAGGCGATGCATTGAAAAAGAACACTTTGTTTTTTTTGTGTTGGTATTTTGTGTTCATAATAAGAATTTAATTTTACATTTTTGACGTGACTTTTTAAAGTGGAACATCACTTTGGAATTCACAATTAAATTACTGATTTCCCTGTAAAATGGATTTAATTTCGTTTTCATTTATTACTATTTAATTTATTATAAATTAAACCTTCGCTCAATCCAAATTGAATCGAAATTAAGACTTTGAATTTAATTTGTTTTAATTTGAGCGCAAATGAACGAAAAATTAAGTTTAAATTAAAGTTTTATTTATGCAGATTTCACATCTTTATTAATGCCAAATTAAGTATAGATATTGATTAGAATGTAATTGATAACATATTAAAGTTGTATTTTTTATTAAATCTCAATAATGGTAAATTCATATTATTAATAAGAATCATCAGTTTGGAATCGAAGGTACAAAAGACCAAGTTAATTTTTAAATTTTTGTTTTTATTATACACATGAATTGTTACAATTTATATTTACAATTTACAATTTATATTTACAATTTACAATTAAATTTTATAATTTACAATCTACAATTAAATTGTAAGAATGTTAAAACACATTGTTGATTTTATATTTTTAAAATAATAAATATTGTCACTGAGAATGAAGAGTAAATTATAATTGATGTAATTACAAAATTACATAATAACGTTTTTAATTGCTTTAGAGTTTGAAAGGACATAGAAAACAAATAAAATCGAAACCAATCACTGATTTTGATTTCCGTCTTCTGTAGGTGAACTTTGATTACATTCTGGTAATCTAATTTCCTGGGAATTTAATCTAAAATCTGATAAAAAACAAAATGTTAAATAGTCTTTGAAAATCGTTAAAAGAGTAAAAAATACAGAAAATAATTATAAGATTACTTAATGCATGTGTGCAATTTTTCACTTGGAATTTCTCGATAATTTTCTGACGGTCCTGTCACTTGAAAACACAAATTTCGAAATCTTATGCAGACATAACATCTCACTCAAATTCTATTTACTCTGAATATTTGTTCCAGCACTGCAACTGGAGTAGAAATTAAACAGAATTGTATATCCTGCAAGAGAATTACTGAAGCTTATTTGCAAGAAAAGGATATTATATATTTTAGAACCGAAAAATGTCTCTTTACTCTACAATGAATGGCTGAATTAATTAAATAAGTATGAGTAATGGAAACAATCGTTTTCTGAACTTCAATTTCTATGGTCTTATTTAATTATAATCAAGATTATAATCGAGGTTATAATGAACCAAGTTTTCGCAAATCATGTAATTTCTTTATCAAATAATTCAATTTCTGTTTTAACGAAAAGGTAATTCTTAAAAAGGATTTTTAAAGGAAAAGTTTTTTAAAAATAAATAATTGATCGAAAATAAATAATTGATCGAAAATAAATAATTGATCGAAAATAAATATTTCGTTAAAAATATATTTGAGTAAATAAAATTAAGTTTTTATTAAAGTTAATATTTCAAAAATTGTATATTAACTATTACATTTATAATATAGTCATAATAATTAATATATTCTGCCAAAAAGGAACTTATTTTGTATTAAAATAAAAAAGACACTTTTTTTAAATATATTCTTTAGTTCGCTTAATTACATTTTTGCTTGAAGTAAAAGTAGATTTACTAAAACTAATAATATATACCGAGGTTTGAAGGAATAAGTTTAAAATTTTTTACTTCCAGAAGAAACTTTTATTAGTTGGTAAATTTGTTTTCTTTAACTTGCACAAGAAACCTCTATTTCACATAAAATCCGATTTTTCAAATTTAATTTTAAAAAATATGATTTTATTACATTAACAAAATAAAGTTTTTAATTTATCAATCTCTTTGCTTAACTTATCAAACTCTTTACTTAATTTAAAAACTTTTAAAAAAATTTAAACAACTTGAAAAAATTAAGAGACTTTTAAAATTAGATTAAAAACTATATTAAATAGGTTTGAATAAATAGGTTTGAATAATTATTAAAATAATTCCAAAACTTTAAATTAGAATCAAAAACTTCTTGGAACAATTTATACTTTTCAAAATGGTTTAAATATTTTCTAAAATAATTTATAAACGATTTAAAATGATTTAAATATTACTTAGAATTTATAAACTATTCAAAATCGTTTTAAATATTACTTAGAATAATTTATAAACTATTCAAAATGGTTTAAATATTACTTTGAATAATTTATAAACTATTCAAAATGGTTTAAATATTACTTTGAATAATTTATAAACTGATTTAAATATTACTTAGAGTAATTTATAAACTATTCAAATGATTTAAATATTACTTAGAATTTATAAACTAAACAAAATGATTTAAATATTTCATAGAAAAGTTTCCAAGTTATTCAAAATGATTGAAATATCTTTTTAAAAAAGTTATAATTTATTCAAAATTATTTAAATATTACAGAAAATAAGTTATAAACTTTTCAAACTCATTTAATGATTTCCTAAAAGAATTCAAACAAGGTTTTTCTGTGAGGAAGCAAAACCTCTTAAATCAAATAAAATGTTTTTCTGAGTTTAATGTTTAAATAACAAAATGTCGATAATGATTAATTTAAAGCAAAAACAGTGCGACGATGCTATGTTAACTTTGAGATATTAAATAGTGAGTATATATATGACTATGAACAACATAATCAAATAATAACAATTGAATGGGTATCCCCTCTTTTGAACCAAGATACGATTTACTAAACTTTATTCAAGTCGGCAGTATCTTTCTACCTTCCAATGCCTTCTGTTACTTAAAAGAAATTTATATTTAAAAGTGACATTAATAACACACAGGTATGTCTTTATATGCATATTTAAAGTTATTAAGTTTTTTTTATAAATTACTACAATTATTTATAGTTTTATATTATTTGTACTATTCAAATACCACTTGTTTTAACCAATGTTAAATTTTAATCATTGTTTTAACCAATGTTAAATTTTAACCATTGTTTCAACCAATGTTAAATTTTAACCATTGTTTTAACCAATGTTGAATTTTAACCATTGTTTTAACCAATGTTGAATTTTAACCATTGTTTCAACCAATGTTAAACATTAAAATTCGTATATAAAGAAATCTTATTACATAATGTATTAATTATATATTTAATCTACATTTATTTAAATCAAATAATATTTAATTTAATTTTATGTGTATCAAATCTAATATTTATATCTGTCTAAAAACGTATTTATTTACATAATAAACGAGACAATTTTTATTGCAAAACTATTTCAATTGAGAACCAACTTATTTCAATTGTCACTTTGAGCACCAAAATCGAAAAAGTCAAGAAATTCTACAAGTTTTCCACTTTCTGAATTTTTCATTTTTCTTTCTTGAAAACGAATATTAAAATTAAATAAAGAGTGTACTTGTAAACGCAAATGTCAAGAATGATATGCATATGAGTATAGAATAACAAATCTGCTTCGAAATTATATGTCTTTTTTGAAGAGGTGCAGCTCTTCTGAAAGTTCTTGTGCAACAGAAGTTTGTCTACGTTTCTCGGAAGATGATACACTACCTAGCAATTTTGTTTCTTCTTACTCCTTTCGCAGTCTTGGCATACAGAGAGCCGCATATCATTTTTATCCTCGCGGACGACTTGGTAAGTTTACTTTTATACGGAAATACATCTTTGATGGGATTAAAGGCAACATAGATGTTTACTATCAGGAAAACCTTTTAGGTCACAAAAAAACTCCATTAAAGGCTTGAGATAAGCAGGACACATTAGAAGCAAAAAACTTCATTTGCATAAGATAATCAGTGCTCGAATTTTTTCATACCTATATAAACAATAAACTTCCACATGTATTTATCTACACATATAAAAATAAAAACACGATGAAATTAAATTAACATTCTTGTGGCTGAAATCCGAGCAAATTACAATATTCCTGTTCGTGAAAGATTATCCTTTAATATTATTGTCAATTATGCTTCTTTATTGCTATTGATTACATTTTCTAAATATATTAATTTTAATTACAGTATACTTTAATTAAAATTAACAGATATATCTGTTTAAGGGATTTTAATTACGGTTTCTGCATTGATTTCACAGTTTACTTAAAAGTATCAAATTGATATCAAAAATATCAAATTGATGAAGTCATCAATTTGATACTTTTTGTGATCAATTTGATATTTTTTGGTATCAAGTCGATATTTTTTGGTATCAAGTTGATATTTTTTGGTATCAAGTTGATACTTTCAAGGAAACTGTCTTTAATTGCGGTTTTTATGTTGATTTTAATCACACTTTCTACATTGATTTTAATTTCGGTTCCTGTATTGATTTTTGCTATTTTGATATTAATTTTTGCTTCCTCATAGGGAAGCATCGTTTAATATTGATTCTCTTATCGTCTTTTCTTTGTTTTTTATTTTGATATAGTTATGCACGTTAGGCGCGCAAACTTTTCATTTTCTACTTACAGTAAGGGTCAGACAAAGCATGTAAACTAATACTCTGTCTGACTAATACTGCATTAATGCATTTTCTACTTATAATGTTGAAAATAAAAATTTCGCACGCCTGACGCTTTTTGCATATGGAACCCCTGAATTATTGTTTCTACTTTGCTTTTGATTATTATTTTTAATGTTTCACAAATAGGGTTGGAATGATGTGGGATTTCATGGATCAGGACAAATTAGAACACCTCATATTGATGCTCTTGCGTACACTGGACTTATGCTCCATAATTACTATGTCACTCCAATCTGTACACCTTCTAGAAGTGCCTTAATGACCGGCAAATATCCAATTCATACCGGTATGCAACACAGTGTAAGTTTATGATTAAATCTCATTGGAGCCGTTTCTAATATTAATATATCAAATTTTATTATCGTGGTCTTAACACTGAAAAAAAAGAAGGATTGTTTTCAGCCCTGGAACCGTTTACATATAAGTGTCAATTTGGACTTATTTTAAGACAAAAAATGACTTAAGTCATTTTTCAGTTAATTTTGTGGTTTAAAACAAGACTAATTAGTCTTGTTTTAATATTGTGGCTTAAATTTAATTTTGTGGCTTAAAACAAGACTAATTAGTCTCGTTTTAATATTGTGGCTTAAATTTAATTTTGTAGCGTAAAACAAGACTAATTAGTCTTGTTTTAATATTGTGGCTTAAATTTAATTTTGTGGCTTAAAATAAGACAAATTAGTCTTGTCTTAAGCCACAAAATTAACTGATTGTGTAAAGTGTTCAAGACTTTCTTTTTTCTGTGAGCGTTTTTTAATGTTATCATCAATGTATTGACTTTTGAGGCCACAATAATAAACAACTTCATATAGTTCAAGTTTCTTGGATTTTTAATTAAATATAATAATAATGATAATAATGATAATAATGATAAATGTAATAATAACAACAAAACAATGTTTATATCAAAACGAGACAACACTTTTAAAATAAATTATTCATTCAGAAAATCAGATTCCTAGGATAATCTGACTCTTTTATTGAAAGTATAAGATAGAGTTTCTTTCTTCATTAAAAAACGTTGTTCTTCAGTAGAGTGACAATATAGATTTAATCAAATTCACAGCTACGTGAGCAATTCCAAACACCTGTGTTCTAGAAATCGAACGATTTTCAGCACTCGGCTCAGGCAGCAAATAAAAATAAAATACATTTTAAAAGAAACATATATCGCAAATTTTCGAGATACACTGACTGCAAACAAATAAATGAAAATAATATTGAAAATTGGTGTATTTTTAACACGCTACGCATATAAAGCGCATGCATCTTGAATTCTTAAACAAAAATGTTCAGTATCAGTTCGTTATATTTATTGATTTTAAAAGTTTTCGAGAGCAGTTTAAATTGGAGTTTTAATACCAAAAAGGCAAATTATAAATACGACGAGAGAGAATTAAAATGCATAATAATCTGTTTTCTATATATAACATTTTATACAAAATTAGTTGTAGAGAGAGAAGTAGTAAAACCTTTGAAATGTCAGACATCCGCCTCTACTACTTTTTTATCATTTTCTGTTTCCTTCAGAAAAAAGAATCCTATTTTTCCCACGACGTGTACTTTTATTGTTTTATGATCAATAAAATTTTTTATTTGCATAACGGAAGAGATTTTAACTCTTTTTTAAGAGATTTTTTTGCACGTGTTTTTGAGTTTTTTTTTTAGCAATTATTTTGAGTTTCACGTATTATCGTAATCAATTTTTCATTCTGTTTGTTTGATTTAAAAAAACCTTTTCCCCAGTGTGTAATTTTTAATGTAGAATCGAGTGTACTCAGTCTACTTAATTAAATGCTTTTTTCATAATTACAGTTACAAAGTAAAATAAAATCTGAAAGAAGTAAACAAGTGAAAAAAACGAATTAAAATAGAAATAAAAGAGACGAAGTAAAAAGTAACGGAAAAAGTATAAAAGCGTACCTAATAAAAAGCAGCTAAGAAATCAGTACGTTTATTTTCCATTTTATATATTTGCATTTCCTTTGAAAAGGTTCTTAAAGCTGCTGAACCCAGAGGATTGCCACTTAATGAGAAGTTACTACCACAATATTTGAAGGAACTTGGTTATAGAACACACATAGTTGGCAAATGGCACCTGGGACATTATAAAAAGGAATATACTCCTTTGTACAGAGGATTCGAGTCTCATCTTGGATTCTGGACTGGCCATCATGATTATTTTGATCACACTGCCTTTGAAGATGTATGTACAAACTTTTCTAATTATTATTATTTCAAACTATTACACAAAAGTTAATATTTTATTTTATGCAAAACTTTACCGCAATTGAGAGAATTTAAAATTAGATCAAATAAAAAGAGAAGAAAAATTGTATATATATATATATATATATATATATATATAAAATATGTATGCAAAAATAACCATCTTACTTGATAAAATGGCGATTTTTTAAATACCGTTTCTTTAAATACATTTTTTAAATACACTTTTTTAAATACATTTTTTAAATACATTTTTTAAAACATATTTTTTAAATACATTTTTTAAATACATTTTTTAAATACATTTTTTAATTACATTTTGTAAATACATTTTGTAAATACATTTTGTAAATACATTTTGTAAATACATTTTTTAAATACATTTTTTGAAATACATTTTTTTATTTTTTAATGGATCAGAATTCAAAAATGAGCCAAATATTTGCAGTTTGTCAAAAATGAAGTGATTGGATTTTATACAAATTGAAGGAAATTTTAAATACAGCTTTTAATAAAATTTAGAAAAAAAATTACTTTTGTTTGTTAAGTTTTTCTTTTCGTCGTTTGTCACGTTTTGTAAGGAAGCATTGATATATCAAGAGTAAGAAAAACATGGGGGATTCTTACTATCTGTATTACAGTGAAAAGAGCGTCAATTTAATATATTCACTGAACCGAAACTGATAACAAATTGAGTATATACATATATGCCTTTTCAGATAGAAAAATATTTTTTACTTTTTTCAAAATTTGAGCGCATTCGAAATGAAGTGATTTCGCAATGAAAAAATGTAGTAAATAATTATTTCTTTATTTTTCTTATTAAATAAATAAATTTCAATTTCATAAGAGAGGCGTAATTTTTAGTTGATAATATAAATTAAAGAATTAAAGAATTAAAATAATAAATTACTGATCCATATCGATGTCCATTTCACAAATTTAAAGTAATAAATTTTTTATTTTGCTCATCAATTCGATATTTTAACAGCACTCAATTTTGTCGCAAATTTTAAACGCATAAAACATTTGCAATAATAAAGTTTTATGGCAATTGAGTTTTAAGTAAATATTATTTAATTAACATTTTTTCAAACCGTTATCGTCAAATAAAAATTATTATTTCACTAAAAAAAACGTTCACACATTATATCACGCTCTGATAACAAATAAATTTTTACAACAAATGAATTCTTATAACAAATAAATTTTTACAACAAATAAATTTTTACAACAAATAAATTTTTACAACAAATAAATTTTTATAACAAATAAATTTTTATAACAAATACATTTTTACAACAAATAAATTACAAGATATATAAGAAATGAAAAAAATTTGATGAATAGAAGTAAATGAAATTTACGTAAACATCAAATTGTAGGCTTCTCATTAATCATCTGAATTATTTTCTAATTGGAGAATTTTGTGTTTCATGTAATATTACCTATATAAATATTATTCTTGAGCAAATAGTGATCAATATTTAAGTGGGTGATTATTCGTTATATTAAAAGCTCGAAGAGCTGTTAATCTGAAGTAATTATTCGAGAATTAATAAGATTTCCCTTTGTATTAATGTTTTCGTTGCCAGGTAAAGAAAAATAATGAAACTAATAATTCTCGATTTTCCGTCGACCTTTATTTTATCACTTTGTCTTTCCTTTCCAAACCCTAAAGGCTCTTCTGTATGGGATTTTGTAAATAAAGGGTTTCGGGATAATAAATAATTCAACACACAATTCGTGCCTAACAATTGTTAATCGAGATAAATATATCAAAATAATAATGCCTCAAAAACGAATTAAAAACTTTCTCTTTATAGAACAATAATATTATATAGAAATAACAATAACTTTACATCAATTTTTAATTAATTTAATTTAATGATTAGATTTAGAACCTTATGAACTGTAAAAAATGTAACTTTTTAATTTTAGGTTTTAAAAATTGAAAATTCCATTTGGGTTAATAATGTGATAGGATAATAATAATAAAATGAAATGAATAATAAATGAATAATGAATAAATAATAAAATGAATAATAATAAAATGAATAACTTGATACTAAAAAGTATCAAATCGATCACAAAAAAGTATCAAATTGATCACAAAAAGTATCAAATTGATCACGAAAAAGTATCAAATTGATCACAAAAAGTGTCAAATTGATTACAAAATCTTCATCAATTTGATATTTTTGATATCAATTTGATACTTTTAAGTAAACTGTGATATGATGATATGATAATGATCACAATGATGATGATGTTGATGATGATGATATAAATATGATGGCATGATGATGACATAATGATGACATAATGATGATATAAACATAATAAGATATGGTGATATCAATATACGTATTTTAATATAATTAATAATGAATGAAATAAGGATAACATGATGTGATAATAATATATGACATGATAACAAACTGACAACAATATGATAACAATGTATAATAACAGATAGGAAATAAATTGCAGGGACAATGGGGTTATGACATGAGACGTGGATTAGAGCCAGCGTGGAATCTTCATGGGAAATATTCGACCCGAGTTTTCGGAGACGAGGCAGTAAAAATAATAAAAAACCACACAAAAAACAAACCCTTGTTTTTGTACATCGCTCACGCTGCTACGCATTCTGCAAATCCCTATAATCCTCTTCCTGCACCTATAGAAACAATTTCAAAAAATTCTGCCTGCGATACGACTTTCAATCGTTGCAATTTTGCCGGTAATTAATGAACATACGTAATAAACAAATAAACAATCAAATTTCACTTTTCATGAATTTCCACTCTTTCGAATTTTAGTTATTACTGTTATTATTATTATTTTAATTATTATTTTAATTATTTTAATTCACAGTTTACTTAAAAGTATCAAATTGATATAAAAAATATCAAATTGATTAAGATTTTGTAATCAATTTGATACTTTTGGTTATCAATTTGAAACCTTAAAGTATCAATTTGATACTTTTTGGTATCAAGTTGATACTTTCAACAAAACTATGTTATTATTTTAATTATTAATGTAATTATTATTATTTACCAGCGCAAACACTCGTTACTGAAAATTTTAATTATTATACGAATCTTTAATTATTTTTATTTGCAAATTTAATGCTTATACAAATATAATGTTTACGAATCAAATTGTCGCTAAAGAGTTAAATTATCACGAGTTTAATTAATGCACATTTTATACATTAATATTGAAGTCAACTTTTTATGACAATTAATTTCTATTTTAGCTATGGCTCAAGAAATGGATGCGACTGTGGGACAGGTGGTGAAAGCCTTGTATGAACAAAATATGCTAAATAATAGCATTATTGTTTTTTCGACCGACAATGGTGGTCCAGCAGCTGGATTTAATATGAATTATGCATCTAATTGGCCTCTGAGAGGTGTTAAAAATACGCTTTTTGAAGGTCAGTTATTTTTCTAAAGAAAGTAATTTTTCACGTTATTAATTAATCTTTCAAAAAACTGATTTACTTAAACTGAAATTTAATTACTTACACAGAAGCTTAATTATACTTAAACTCATGTTTATTTTATGAATTGCAAATTGTGCATTTTGCAGTATATTTTAAAATATCGTTATAGGATTCACGAATCAGTTTTTAGTTTTTTTCTTAAATATATAATTCACAAAATATTTTTCAATTTTTAAAAATGTTTTTTAAATTATTTTGTAATATATTTAAAAATACCATTTTCAAATTATTTTGCAGTATTTTTAAAAATATGATTTGCAAATTATTTCGCAATTATTTTTAAAAATACGATTTGCAAATTATTTTTAAAAATATGACTTACAAATTATTTTGCAATATTTTTAAAAATATGATTTGCAAATTATTTTGCATTATATTTAAAAAAAAATACCATTAGCAATATTTTTAATACAATTTGCAACTTTCTTTCTTCCATAATTTCAAATCGTTTTTTCTAGTTTTAAATAGCAATTTTTTTACAATTTTGTAACTTTGGAAATAATTGTAAAATATAATATAAAATGAATATTATAAAATATTCGGTTTAAAATATAATTATACCTAATATATATATATATATATATATATATATATTGAATTACAAAAATAACTTTTGTGCATTAGATTCTCTATATAGATTCTAATGTCAAGTTTCAGTATAGTAATGATATTATTTAATATATAAATGTTTATTCGTAATTACCCTCGTGTACTGCGTTAAATGTCATGAGCTTAGTTATGTACGTATTATAGTTCCATTACAGTTATGATGGTCGTTATAACTATTATAACTTATCTACATTAAACGAGAGATTGAAGCTTACAGAAGGAAACATGTTTTAGCAGAGGTAAACTTTCTTTTCAAATTTCCATAATCAAGAGTCCAATTTATTATTTATTTGTGTTTTCATTACTCACTAATGCTCACAGTAGTAAATTTATATTCTCTTTTTATTTCTCTCTCATCAAAAGAATACTCAGAGAATGTCTTAAATAATACCCAAAGAAACGTCTAGAGTTTTTATATATATAAAGAATTCAATTTCTTTAGAAAAAGAAACTATCCAAAATATACCTGAAGAAAAAGACTATCTTCATAAGCTAAAAAGTTATTTCAGTACTACTCAAAATATTTTCTTTCACTTTTGAATAACAAACGCAAATTTTGTTTTATTCAGAAACAAAGAAAATTAAACAAATAGACAAAAGTAAACAAAAAACAAAAGTAAAAAAACAGAAGTAAAAAAAACAAAAGTAAAAAAACAAAAGTAAAAAAACAAAAGTAAAAAAACAAAAGTAAAAAACAAAAGTAAACAAAAATGTTAAAAAGAGTTAATCAGAGAAGAAACTGTGCTGTTTCTTATCTCAGAGAAAGCACGAGAGAAAATTTTATAATGCGAAACGTCTTTTACGATTTTACTTTTTTATTGTATGCATTTCTGTCGTATAAAAATATATCTGTGTATTTGAGTTATCTTCTTTTAATTAATCTCGTGTCGCCCAAGAAACTATTCGAAAATATGGATAATTAAAAATATTGAATACAAAAAATATTTCTCTAAAATAATGTCTAAATGAGGCATATAAATGAAAAGAAGCCAAAAAAAAAGAGAAAACATAAGTTAAGAAATAAATAATAAAATTGTGTAATTAAATAAAAGAATAAGTAAAGAGTTTAAATAAAAGAAGTTATATAGGGAAGAAATCTGAATAAGTGTAGAAGTTACATAAAAAATTCAGTTAAATAAATAAAGAAGTTAAAATAATAAAGAATGAAGTTATCTATAGAGAAAGAAGTTAAAATAATAAAGAATGAAGTTAACTAGAGAAAGAAGTTAAAATAATAAAGAATGAAGTTAACTAGAGAAAGAAGTTAAAATAATAAAGAAAGAAGTTAACTATAGAGAAAGAAGTTAAATAAATAAAGGAGATCAGTAAATAAAGAAGTTAATTAAATAGAGAAGTTAAAATAAAAAATGAGTACAATAAATAAAGAAGTTAAATAAAAAATGAGTACAATAAATAAAGAAGTTAAATAAAAAATGAGTACAATAAATAAAGAAGTTAAATAAAAAATGAGTAAACTAAATAAAGAAGTTAAATAAATAAATAAGTTGAAACAAATAAGCTAAACAAACAAGGAAGAAAGTTAAACAAAGAAGAAGGTGAAAAGGAAAGAAATTGAATAAAGAAGAAGGGTTAAATGTCGATTTAAGTTAATTTTGCACAATTTAGCGAAAACGGATTACTCAGAATTTGCAAATTATCGTCATTGTGTTGTACAGGAGGTGTTAGAGGAGCAGGTTTCCTTTGGTCTCCATTGTTAACTAGAACAGGACGTGTTTCTAAACAATTAATGCACATTAGTGATTGGTTGCCGACACTTTTGGCAGCAGCTGGCCAAACTTCAACTAATTTCAATATTGATGGCAAAAACTTGTGGAATGCATTGAAGCAAGATACAACATCACCAAGAAATTCCATTCTTCACAATATCGACGATATCTACGGCAACGCTGCTATAACAATAGGAGATTTTAAACTCCTCAAAGGTGAGATACTTTATCAAGCCTTTCAATCCCTCAGTATCGAAATTTGTACCCTTTAATAGACTCTAACAACAAGAGTGCAAAAATCTTAATTCGAATATACTTCAGTACAGCTTTAAAAATTTATATATATAAATTATTATAATTATCCTGGACTATTATAATTATCCTGGATTATTATAATTATCCTGGATAATTATAGATATAAATAACATGAAAAAGGGTAATTTACTTTTAGCCCATTTACTTAATAAATTAAAAAAGAACCAATACATTAAGAATAAAAGTTTTGTATTAAAAATGAAACCAATGTTTGAATTTATAGGGTCAACATACAATGGAACATATGACGGCTATTATGGTCCAGACGGGCGGAAATTCAACTACAATGAAAATTTAATTCTAACTGAATCTACGGGCTATTATATGAAAAATATAGGAATGAATCTCACAGCCAAAGGGATACTGAGTTTGAGAGAACAAGCAACTTTGAAACGCTGTCCAAACAGAAATAACAATCTTCCTGCATGTAACCCGATTAAAAAGCCATGTCTCATAAACATTTCTCAAGATTATTGCGAGCAAAACGACCTGTCTACCACGTAAGTTATTTTTCTATAAACCAAAAAATGCGTATATGTATCGCAATATATACACCCAACTATTTTTATTTTAACACAACTTTTCGTGACTTTTTGAAAATTTTCACTTTTTCCTATCACTTTTTCAAAATTTTTACTTTTTGGATCCTTAGCTACAAAAAAAAATAATAACACAGTTTATACTTAAAAGTATCAAATTGAAATCAAAAATATCAAATTGGTAAAGATTTTGCGATCAATTTGATACTTTTTGGTATCAAGTTGATACTTTCAAGAAAACTGTGAATAATAGCAAAAATATAGAAAAACAAACATAATTTTCATGAAAAAAGTAAGAGACATGAAACAAATACTTGTCTGTATGAAACAGATATTTATACGAAACAAATAACGAAAAAAATATTTCTTTGTACAAAAATAATATTTCTTTGTACGAAACAAATATTTCTTTGTACGAAACAAATATTTCTTTGTACGGAACAAATATTTCTTTGTACGGAACAAATATTTGTGAGTATGCAACAAAAGTTTAATTGCAGCCAGTTTATAGTAAATTCAAACCAACAGCGAACAAAATTTGCATCAATATTTATTCAAAATTAATATAAAAAAAATAAATATATTTATTTAAATTGAATAAAAATTGTTTCAAAAACACTTTAATGAAATGAACATTTATTTGTCCGCACATCAAACGAATGTTTGTTCGATTTAAATAAGCTCTTCTTCCTGTGGTACTTCCGCTTCAATGGGCAGAAAAATTGAATTGGAACATTTTACAATCCTTAAGAATTAGAGTAAGAATGATTTCAAGAATCGCAACAATAACAAAGATAAGATCTTTTAAAGGGTTGGAAAACATTTTTATCATGATTTCCAGGCATCCGGAGGTCTTAAAGCAACTTACAGAAGAGTTGGAAAAATACAGAGCATCAGCATTACCTCCCGGAAATCTTCCACTAGATGGAAAAGCTGATCCGAATTTATGGGATCATACGTGGAACAATTTTGGAGATTACAACGTTTCTTCAACCAAACAGATGTCTCTACATGCCAATTAAATTAGCGTGTAAAATAATTATTTATTATATTATTTACGTGCAGTTTGTCATAATATTGATTTCACAACAATGGTTCTCTCATTTTTTTTACTTGTAAAATCTTTTACGATTTTTCATTTTATACTATCTTAGAATTCTCTACACCTGTTGGATTTTATACGTTGATAGAATTTATATTTGTCGTAAATTTTATACTGATGTTAGATGTTTTGTATAAGAAGATTTATATGTCAAATTTTGTACTTTGAAGTGCAAGTTTTTCAAAATTCAAATAGAATTATACGACAAAGCAAAAGTTAGAAAAGAAACTGAAAAATAGACTTTGTGAACAAAACGAAAAATAGAAAAGGATGAAAATTTATAAACGTAATAATTTATGAAAGTAATCATTTATAAAACGAATAATTCATGAAGCTATAATTTATAATTGTTTATAATTTATAATTGTTTATAATTTATAATTGTTTATAATTTATAATTTTTTATAATTTATAATTGTTAATGATTTACAACTGTTTGTAATGTATAATTGTTAATGATTTACAACTGTTTGTAATGTATAATTGTTTCTAATTATAATTGAGTCCTAATTTATAATCACTTTGAATAATGAAATAAAAATAACTAAAATAATTCGTTGATTCGTATTGCTATTTTTATGAAAAATACTGTAATAGATCAATTTCCATGGCAAAGCAAAATCGATAGAAAAGAGCAAAAATATTTTCGTGAATTTATTTATACGACTACAATAAATCGGAATGGAAATGGAAATCGTATTTGACCTTTTTTATCATTCAGTACATCAAGTGAATGTTATATCTACTTAAAAGAAATTAATGCCGATATAAATTCCATCGAGCGGAAGTGCTAGGCTTTTGAACATGATTTTTTTTTATTTGACTATCTTTTATTGCATGTTCTTTCTCTTGTTTATGTTTTGAACAACCTTTTAATTAAAGATTTTCCTCTCATGTTTTCCATGGTTCGGGGAGCTTTAAAGCTTTTTTTGTCATTAAAGGGGTCTAAGGAGAAATATATAGCTCTAAAGTATCCGCGGTTACGTAGTATTTATTTTTTTCCTCCAAGATTTAACGCTCAAGACAAAGAGCGCTCTAATTGAAAAATGCCTTTTTGTGAATAAGCTTTTCTGCAAATAACTGCGTCAACTTCTCCATCAAAAGTTTCGTGTCGATGAAGTGATTTCAATAGATTATGCAAATTGGCGCCAAACAAACACCACTCGTGTAAACAAATTGTTTTAGAAGGGATTATTTTACATTATGGAACACTCAAATATTTAAGTGCCTATATAGATATAAGGCTAAATAAAGTTTCCAATTATTTTTATGCCTGAAGGGAAAAGATAAAAATAACAATGAAATTCTATTGAAGCAGTTGACGCTAATTCTGCAAATGTTCGATAATTATTCAAGTAACTGAGAGCTTGAATTTTAATTAGAGAATAAAATCTTGATAATCAATTTTTAAAGGCAAAAAGAATTGGTGTCAAGTTACTATAGCGAAGAAATGTTGGAGGATCGATTATGTACTAGTTTCGTGCATCTTAAGAAAACTGGAATATAATTCGAGGGACACATTAGCATTCTTTACAAACAAGAATCAATTTTTATGGACAATTTCCAACTTCAAATTCAAATTTCAATTTCAAACTTTCGTTATAAATTCCGAAAAAATTATAATTTGAAATAACTGTTTATTACAGTTAAACTACTCGACATAAAAAAACCGCACATTTTTAATACACTCTCATTATTGATGAGAATGTAAAAATATTATTACGGAAAAGATTAAAAAATTGAATAAATTAAATGTACGCAATAACAAATATTATTATTCGAGCAAAAATTAAAAGAGTTTGTAAAGTCTCTAAGGAGTCTATAAAGAGTCTATAAAGAGTCTATAAAGAGTCTATTAAAGAGTCTATAAAGAGTCTATAAAAGAGTCTTAATTTAAATTAAAGGTTCTAATTTGACAAAAATGTAGTAATTTGCGATTCATATTCTTTTCACTAAAATTCCTTCAAAGGGTCCTTGATCGAAATTCTGTGATATATATTCAAACAAGATTAATAGTCGCATGCAATTCGTTTAACATCGCATAATTGATGACCAGCACGATTTTCTAAAATTTGAATAAAAAAAACATGATTTAAAACCTCTGCTATCTACACTGGGAAAATTAATTAATTGGACTAATTATTCAAGTTAAACACAACCAGAACAAATTTTCCATTTATTAAGTCTTAAATGTCTACTCTTTTTTCTCCAACAAAATTACTAAATGAAAACTGAGTTGATCAAAAATCAAGAATTGATCAAAATAATGTCTACTCTTTTTTCTCCAACAAAATTACTAAATGAAAACTGAGTTGATCAAAAATCAAGAATTGATCAAAATAATCAATAGTGATTTAAAAATTATAAATGTAGACTAAATTTGTTTAATAATAAGAAGTTGAATAATAAGAAGTTGAATAATAAGAAGTTTAATAATAAGAAGTTTAATAATAATAATAAGAAGAAGAAATTTAAGAAGAAGAAGAAGAAAAAGAAGAAGAAGAAGAAGAATAAGAAGTAGAAGAAGACATTCTAATAAGTTATAAAGTTAAAAAAAATTAATATTAATTAGTGATAATATAATAGGTGTAATTACTTAAGTCTTTATTTAGCTTTTTATCAATATTTTTAAAGAA
>WNHD01005251.1:5809-16194 GCA_011057455.1 Ganaspis sp. Gsp50 | reverse complement strand
CACCCTTAAGAATTGCGCCCTTAAGATTTGCATCCTTAAGAATTGCACCCTCAAGACTTGCTCCCTTAACACTTGCTCCCTTAAGACTTGCACCCTTAAGACTTGCATCCTTAAGAATTGCATCCTTAAGACTTGCATCCTTAAGAGTTGCATCCTTAAGAGTTGCATCCTTAAGACTTGCATCCTTAAGAGTTGCACCGTTAAGAATTGCACCCTTAAGAATTGCACCCTTAAGACATTCATCCTTAAGAATTGCACCCTTAAGAATTGCGCCCTTAAGATTTGCATCCTTAAGAATTGCACCCTCAAGACTTGCTCCCTTAACACTTGCTCCCTTAAGACTTGCGCCCTTAAGACTTGCGCCGTTAAGACTTGCTCCATTAAGACTTGCGCCCTTAAAACTTGCGTCCTTAAGACTTTCTTTTTTAAAACTTAATTCCTTCAGAATATGTGAGGAAATTAAAATGTAAAGAATTGAAGTTTATATAACATTTTGTAAGGTTAAAAATAATTATGTAATTGCAAAGTAATAGAAGTAAATACATTAAATTGTGTAAAAAATCTGATTATTTTAGTGTTTCAAGTCTAGTTTTAAAGGTATTTTTTGTTAAAGAATAGAAATTTGATTTACAAATAAAAGTAAATCTTTGATTTAAATTCAATTCAAGTAATTTAAAGATTGCCTACATAATTCTAGCGCGCTTTAGCGCGCTTATAATTTGCTAGTTTTTAATTATAATGCAGAATATAAATTCTGCATTCGCAATAAAACTGAAGACAAGGTGAATAAAAAGACACACTTGGTACACAACTTTTGTATTTTTTTGAATACAAAATATATCTGTACAGAATATTAATAATAATTTTACATAATATAAAATATAACTCAAATACGCGCGGCAGTTCATTTTCAAATCTTTCGATATTTTTGTTTATCCAGATTTTCTGTTATTTCTATTCTACGAAATTATAGTAAGCACGAAAAGAATTTTCCAATTCATCTTTAAAGAACGGGAAAGAATTCTTTTAAATATTCTTTATAGATCAACCAAAAGTCCAAGTCTATATACAAAAAGTCAAATAATTGTCAAAAATTGAAACTTATTATCATCAGTGAACTGACAAAAAACAAGCTGTACGCGCAGAATTTAAATTAGATTTAGGTCTATAAATCTTTCAACAAATTAATTAAAACAAAAATTAAAATTCTCTGTCAAATGTGCTTTCACATAAAAGATTTTAAATCTTAAAATTACGCAGGTCGATGAATTTTCTGTTATTCAGTTTTCTATTATCGTGGAATTATTTTTACTTATGGATTTTTTTTATGTGATTACTTTTATTATCGAATCGCTTTTAATAAACGAATATTGTTATCGTTAATAACGAAATTTGTTATAGAATTATTTTTATTATCACAAATAATTTTTATCAAATTATTTTTAATATCAAGTTATTTTTACTTTCAAATTATACTTTCAAATTATCTTTATGATACTTTTATCATATTTTTACGATACTTTTATCATATTTTTATTATACTTTTATCATATTTTTATGATACTTTTTTTAATTATCTTCATGATCTTTTATTAATTTATATTTTAACCTCATGCTACCATATTTTTTGTTAATATCAACTTTTCTGTATCACTAAATTTTCTATTATTAGTAAATTTCTGTTATAACTAAATTTTTGTTATAACTACATTTTTGTTATTAATAAATTTTTATTTAATACTAAATTTTTATTATTATTTTTTTTTACTAAATTTCTTATTAACACGAAATTTCCTGTTTTTGCCGAATTCGTCTAGTTTATAAAAATTAAAAAAATAAATCTCTACTGTTTAATATTCTAGATTTTAATTTTTTGGAAGAAAAGCATTGTAGTTGAAAAGCATTAATATTGTTAAAAGTGAAAATTAATCGACCAGGATTATTATTAAGTTAACAATAATTCTAAGAGAAATGCTATCATTTTTACACTCTCGCCTATTAATATAAAATCATTTCAACTGATAGTGGCACCAATCAATTAAATTAATTTTCCTAATTTCACTATAAAATTTGGTGCTTAATGTTCTACGAGAAATAAATTTAATTTCTTCAATATCAGATTTCAATTGACAGAAATTGTTTTTTCAATGAAAATAAATTTCTTCAATGAAAGAACGTTTCTTCAATGAAAGAACGTTTCTTCAACGAAAGAACGTTTCTTCAAAAAAGAATGTTTCTTCAACAAAAGAATGTTTCTTCAGCAAAAGAACGTTTCTTCAATGAAAGAACATTTCACAAAAATGCAAATATTTAGCCAAAAGTCGGATATTTTGCAATAATTATACAGTTTGTCGATATTTAAAAGATAATATAAATATCTCTTGATTCAGATATTATTTTTTAACGCTTAGACGAGATTCTGGTCCAAAGATAGTAAATCAGATTCCTGTAGATATTTAGGGATTTCAAATGGTAGATTATCGAAGCTAGTTGTTGTCATAATAGTTGGCCAATTTCTGTTTATTGTATCTGGATTTTTATTTTTCGGATTAGAATTCAATTGATTCAGTGAATTATTTTTTATCTGCCATTGTGAAGAAATTTCTTTCGTTCTTTTTGAATTCGAATTTTTGTTTCTTTTCAAAGATTGCGGATTTACCAGTTCACAGGATCTCATCGGCATTTCCTAAAAAATAAATAAAGCATTATTATTTTGTCAAATTTCTTACATTTTTGATAACAATATAAAGTGCGAAAAATTGATGACAATTACATTCGCTCGACAATTTATTACCAATTTTGTTCAATTCTTGATGAAATATAAAAACATTAAATATAAAAAACATTAAATATAAAAAACATTAAATATAAAAAACATTAAATATAAAAAACAATAAATATAAATAACATTGAAAATAAATAACATTAACTACAAATAATATTAAATCTAAACAATGATATAAAAATTATATAAGAAAACTTTGTCAATTAAATGTTCGTCAATTTTTCGCATTTGTAACATTTAAAGAATAAAAGGAAACCTTCCAAGGCGACGAGCAACACGCATAGTTTATTATTTATGTTTATTTTCTACTTAAAATGAAAATTACTCAACAGAATTCGATGGTAGATTAGAATCAGTTTTAAAGTAAACTGCTGCATTTCTCGAGGAAACGAGTGAAAACCAGGAGAAGGAAAATTTATCCGAAAATCTTAAAATTAGCAAAAATATCTTTCTTCTTTTTTCTTTCTTCCCCAATTATCTCTTCTGTTATCTTCTCTCATTTTCCTGCAAAATTCACTGGTCAAAATAAAAGCGAAAACAAGTCTTAAAAATCTGAAATTACAAAAAAAAAATAATAGTAAAATCGCGCTCTAATTACAATCAGAATTGACTGATTCATTATTTGACACAAAAATGAAGAATCACGAAATAAAAAAAATTAAAAAATAAAATGTACAATATAAAACGTGTAATAAATATTACAGAATAAAAGATAAAAAACTTAAAAACAAAAAATAAAGGTACCGAATAAAGATAAAAAATAAAGAACAAAATTAAGGTACAAATTAAGGTACAAAATAAGGCATAAAATAAGGCATAAAATAAGGTACAAAATAAAGTACAAAACAAAGTACAAAATAAGGTACAAAATAAAGTACAAAACAAAGTACAAAATAAGGTACAAAATAAATTACAAAACAAAGTACAAAATAAGGTACAAAATAAGGCACAAAATAAGGTAAAAAATAAAGTACAAAATAAAGTACAAAAAAAGTACAAAATAAAAATACAAAAGAAAGATAAAAAATGAAGACCCTAAGTAGGAACGAAAATAAAAAATAAAGTTTACTAATAATAAACGTCAAAATATAAAATAAGGATAAAAATTGAAGAGAAAAAAGAGAAAAGTAGAAAAAATGAAAACTTGAATAAATATGGAAAGAATATACGAAATCAGGAGAAACAAAATGAATTAAAAGTAAAAGAGTAAATGGCTTTTAAAAATTATTTTATCACTTGTAAAGAAATTGAAGAGCAGATTTTCTACTTTTTCGAAGGATCAGGAGGGGCTCGTGAAAAAGGAATTGAAACGCAGCAGACCTGGTAATTTCGGTGATCATTTTCAGTATATTTCAATAACGGTTGATCAACAATAAAGATAAATATATATACATCATCTTAGAGAGTGGAACGGTTGATAAGATTCGACAGATTTAATTCGCTTCTTAAATCTTCTGCATTCCGTATAATAACGAAAAATACCTTTTCTTAAAAAAGATAAAAATTTAATTTCTGTCGAATTTCGAATTCAATTTTACCGAACAGCACACTGACTTGGCAGTCAAAAGGTTTTCCAGTCTAGACAAAATTCTACACGAATTTCAATCAACAATTAATCAAATGTAAAAATTAATTCGTTGCTAACGAAAGGAAATTGATTTTCTTCAATTAATTTAATCCAAAGCTCTCTGCAATCATTTTTAAAAATAAATTTTGGAAATTAATGTCCAATTGTGTTGTCTGTTTTTCGTAACTTGTATTAATTTTAATAATTTCTATTGATTTTAATTACTCGTATTAATTTTAATTACTCGTATTAATTTTAATAATTAACATTATTTTAATAACTTGCATTAATTTTAATAATCAACATTAATTTTAATAATCAACATTAATTTTAAATAATCAGTATGAATTTTAATAATCGACATGAATAGACAGTAGTTTAATTTTAAAATGTTTGATACTTTTGGACGTTTTTGAATATCGATTGAAATATTGCAATTCGTTGTAATTATTTCCTTCGCTGATAAAATTGTGCACTCGAGTGCTACAGAAAAATTGGCAGTGTGCGGTCCATCGCTTTTTTTGTAAATTTCTGAAAAAAATAACAGGAAAATATTATCGAATTTTAAAGAAAGAGTTTCAAAAATTGTAGATGTTAAAAATTAAATTGTAAGCTTTAAACGTAAAACATTTAAAACTTTCTTTCTAAAGAATGAGCAAACATTTTTTTGATATTTGTATTTCTAAATCCGCTGCTTTTTATTTAAAGTAACATTTTCGATTTCATCAATTTCATGACAATGAAATTTATGACAATGAAATTTTTGACAAGGTCAATTTTTGTTTCATTTTTAATTCGCACGAATTGTTGCAACAAAACCCGGTGAATAAGAAAAATGGACAAACGTTTCGAATTGAACGTTTAAGAATCCAGAACATGAAAAAGACTTGTTTAGAAAAGAAAAGAAAATAATTGATAAATTTCTCGCTAACAAAAAGAAACAAAAATTCGATAATATTTTCCTTCTGGAACTTCGATTGCTGTTTTGCATAATAGCAAAATTTCCCAATCGCTAAAATAAAATTACAGCTGTATCACCACATCGCTATTCTAACGAATATTTTACATCAAGTATGTTTACGATCGCTTCGAAATTGCATATACGCAGTGTTTTCTAACAGAGACAAATTCGACGCAAAATTTGTGATTTCGTTTTAAAAAAAGTTCCAAATTAGCATTTTGATTTACGCAAATAATTTTGCAGAATTTCAACAATTTTTACAATATTTTAATAATTTTTTGCAATGTTTAAAGAACTTGCAAAATATTTAAATAACTTGCAATATTTAAATCACTTGCAATATCTAAATCACTTGCAATTTTTAAATCTTTTGCAACATTTAAATTACTTGTAATTTTTAAATCACTTGCAATTTTTAAATCTCTTGCAATATTTAAATCACTTGCAATTTTTAAATCACTTGCAATTTTTAAATCACTTGCAATTTTTAAATCACTTGCAATTTTTAAACCACTTGCAATTTTTAAATCACTTGCAACATTAATATAACATTTGCAATTGATTTTAAAAACCTTGAAATAAGATGAAAAGCAATTGTGCGATTTTGTTCACTACGATCTTCAATACGGAAAGAAGATCAAAATGCTATTTACAGAAAATTAAACTTAATAACGCGGCGGTTGTTAATCCGGATTAAAAAACGTTTGTCCAGGATTAAAAACGAAATTGTAAACTAAATTCTAAAGCAAATTTCACTTCTACTTCCCTCAGGATTGAAATATATTTACAAATACAATTTTTCAAAACTCGTTTGAAATTTCTTCACCCAATCTTAAAACAATTTCTGCTTTAAAACCTCTTCTTCACATTTGAAAGGATTTTTCAAAACGAAAATAGTAAAAAGGAATAATTACAAGGACATTAAAAAGGAATAATTACAAGGGTATTAAAAAGTAATAATTACAAGGGTATTAAAAAGTAATAATTACAAGGGTATTAAAAAGTAATAATCACAAGGGTATTAAAAAGTAATAATTACGAGGATATTGAAAACGAATAATTACAAGGATATTAAAAACAAATAATTACAAGGATACTGCAAAGGAATAATTACAAGGATACTGAAAAGGAGTAATTACAAGGATTTTCGAATGGATTGAATGAGATTTGAAAGGGATTCGTTTCAAAAGGATCGTTTTGAAAATTCCGTTGATTGTGAGACAATGTGATTGTTTAAAATAAAGGAATAAAAAATTGTCGCGATAAAAGAATAAATCACTTGCTCGTGATGCCTTTGGAAGGTTTGGGCTTCGTTAGGCAAACATAGCCGGCACTCACGTCGCAGCCGGAAACGAGGAGGTTCATGAGAACGCTGTTAGATTGTTGTGACGAGGAGGCTCTCGATAAAGAGTTTTGTCGGAATTTAACAAAACCACCGCTACCATTGGCATCGCCTTCGTAATCAATATCATCACAAGGTATCCCACCACCACCGTCACCAACACCACCTACGCTAGAATCGTCCTTGGAAAGTTGCTCATTCGTCTCCAGCTGATTTTGCCAACTTTTTTTTACATCCGAAGAAACCAAGCGCTGAAGAAGCTGGCTGCCTTCTTGCAGACCCGAAATCACGTTCCTCGGGGCCTCAAAGTTCTCACCTCGCTCGCATTTGATGCGTTTGTATTCACTCTCAGACTTCATCGAGTAACCGTGAACTCGTTTATTTGACCGCTCGCTGCAGAGTCGATCTGACTCGAGTTCATTTCCTAGGAAAAGGAGAATTCTCAAATGATTAAGGGAAATTTTTAGGCCTTTCTTTTTTTTGTTTACTTTACAGACAAAAACTTTACTTTTGTTTTTCAAAAGTCTTTACTTTCTTTTCAAAAGAACGAATTAACAATTTACAGAGGGCAGTTAAATAAATCTCAATGCGTATTTAACGAATGAGGATAAAAATTAAAGAAATTTGGATTTTAACGATTACGAAAATATTTCAAAGTTCAAACTTTTCATTTATTCTATCACATTTTTATTCTATGAAATTGTTATCGAAATTATTACATTTTGAATCTATGAAATTGTTATCGAAATTATCACATTTTAATTCTATGAAATTGTTATCGAAATTATCACATTTTAATTCTATGAAGTTATTATCGAAATTATCGAATATGAATTCTATTGAATTGTTATTAAAATTCTATTAAATTGTTGTAAATTAACAAATTTTAATTCTTTCAAATTGTTATCAAAATTGTCGAATTTTAATTCTATTGAATTGTTATCGAAATTATCGAATTCTATTGAATTGTTATCGAAATTATCGAATTTTAATTCTATTGAATTGTTATCGAAATTATCGAATTTTAATTTTATTGAATTGTTATCGAAATTATCGAATTTTAATTCTATCAAATTGTTAGCAAAATTAAAATTAGGATTTCCAAAATTAAATTCTATCAAATTTTTGTTTCAATTTTTTGGAAAACGCCAACATTTGGTAAAATAGCAAGAATAATTTTTCTCATCGGTTTCTTAAAGCCTTAAAATTCCAGAAATTTTTATAATGCTTGCTTCTTAAAATATTAGGGTTGTAGTGTACGGAAAGTATTAATAATATCGAAAGTAATGTAAGATAAAGTAAGATATCGAATTATTAAAGTATAAAATCTTTGTAGAATGATTAAATTATTTATTCTATGTTTTCAATTGTTGATTTTAAATAACAAAAATTTAGGCAATTGATAATATTGTTTAGAGATGAAATTTGTAGACCTTGATTTTATTTAAAATTCTCTCATTAAATTAAAAAATTCTTAAAATTCTCTTTCATTACATCATTATTAAAATGTTCTTTCTTACTTTTTTTATCCTATTATTAAAATGCTTTTTTTTCATGACGTGATTATTAAAATGCTCTTTTTTCTATAAACCATTCTATTACCATTCATTTCAAAGAAAAAGTGAGTTAAACTATCAAAAATGTAAAAAAAACTATTAAATCAAAAGTAATTAATGAAAACATCAAATTATAAAGCGAAAAGTATTATTTACAATATCAATTTGTTTTTGCACGTCTTGTTTTTGTGTAATCAGCCTGTTTACAAATGTACAAATTACTGTAATGTCTGATTAGCATGAAAACCAATTATACAAATATTGATTTAAGGAAATAACGAATAAGACACAAATAATGAATACAAATAATGAATAAGATACAAAAGTAATAAAATAAAAAATTAATAAAATAGAAAATAAAATAAAAAATAAATAAAATAGAAAAGTAATAAAATAAAAAATTAGTAAAATTGTTTTCCGACTAATTATGTTTTTTTGTACAGTTTTATGTATCAGTGTCCGATTAATGGTTCCTTAGAACCGCAGGACGTTATTGGAATAAATAAAATAAAATAGAAAATAAAATAAAAAATAAATAAAATAGAAAAGTAATCAAATAAAAATTAATAAAACGAAAAAAGTAATAAAACACGAAAGTAATAAAACACAAAAGTAATAAAACACGAAAGTAGTAAAACACAAAAGTAATAAAACACAAAAGTAATGAAAAATGAAAGTAGTAAAACACAAAAGTAATGAAAAACGAAAGTAGCACAAAATTAGTAAAATACAAAAATTAATAAACTATAAGATTATTAGAATATCTCAACATTACAATTTAAAAGTATTAAAACATTTATAACTATTAAATATACTTAAAATCCAATATTTCAGAATCAAAACTTACCTTTAACTCGAATTTGACCAAGAACATGTGACGGATTCACCAATCCTCCCCCATGATCTTTGAACTTTTTCTCACTTGATTCATTCTTTAACAACTGTGCGAGATTTGAAGACTTCTTTTCCTCCAGTGACTCATTACTCCTAAAAACAAAAATGTCTTTCTTAATCAACAATTTTTTAAATTCACAAGCCTTTAATTTAATCTTCCGCAAAAAGGAAACTTAATTAAAAAATGATTTTTAATCGTAACGGTTCCATTTATTTCAATTCGTTTAATTTATTGTAACTTGTTTAATGTATTTTAACTTGTTTAATGTATTTTAACTTGTTTAATGTATTTTAACTTGTTTCATTTATTGTAACATATTTAATTTATTTTAATAATTCGTTCAATTGTTTCAATCTCTATTTCTTTTACTTTCAATATTTAATGTTTAATTCATCTTAATTTGTTTATTACTATCAGTGTAAATATGAGAAACAAATAATCAAAAATTCCACGAGTTGTAATAAAAATAATGAAATTTTTAAATAAAATTTCACCAAATTTTTATTTTCAAAAGTAAATAGCAGACTTCATTGTCTTCATTATTAGGAACTTTTTTATTAGGAATTTTTATTTTTATTAGGAACTTTTTTATTAGCAATTTTTATTTTTATTAGGAACTTCGGTTTGAAAATAAAAAAACATTTTTTGTGGGAAATATTCATGAAAACAATGAGAATATCTAACCATTTGGACTTTTTGTCACTTAATTGTGTTGGGCCCCACATGACCATATCATTATTAATAAGTAACTCTAGCGCTTCGTCTTGATCAGACATTGGGATATACGGAGCTCTCAAAGACATTTCGTCATCGACCATAACGTCCGTTATGCTCAACATTAGCATTTCATCTTCTGAAAATCCGTTCCCACTCCCACTGGGACTGCAAAGGGAATCTATACTTCGCACTGGACTCTGAAACAAGAATTGCAAAATTCAGGTCAATAAACAAGAAATAAAATAAATGAGAATAAACAGAAAAATAACAGCAACATTTCTAAAGAAGAATAGAAAAAGGAACGAAAGCTATAAGGAAAAGAATACAAAATCAGGATAAACAAGAAGAAAAAATAAGAATTAAAAGAATGAAAATGTAGAATAAAATAAATAAGAGTGAAGAATAAAAAAAGTATGAATAAAAAAAGTATGAATAAAGAAAGTATGAATAAAAAAAGTATGAATAAAAAAAGTGTGAATAAAAAAAGTGTGAATAAGAAAAGTATGAATAAAAAAAGTATATGAATAGAAAAAGTATGAATAAAAAAAGTATGAATAAAAAA
>WNHD01005250.1:0-10385 GCA_011057455.1 Ganaspis sp. Gsp50 | reverse complement strand
GTAAGATTTATTAATAATAATAAAAATTAAGACGTTCCATGACGTCACAATAAGTGAAAGTAGAAAAGTAGAAAGATTTACGGGAAACAGGAGATTTGCAGAGACTAATAAGTTCTTGTTATTACGAGACACATGCCACAATATGTTAAAAAATAATATACAGGAGGATTAACTTGAAAAAGTAGACATAATTTTATGTCATAAAGTTCCATTTGTAAATGGTCGATTTGGAAAAGCACACGAAAATATCAAAGACTCATTTTTATACAAAAAACATATACCTATATTCTAAGTTTTAAACACTTTTATGGGGTTTATAAAAAAAAATTAATAAAATATTAGTCCAATTAAATAAATTTAAACGATTTTTGAAAAAGCGTACTAACGTAGTATTAGTTACTGTAATTCTTTAAATAATTTGTTCTAAAATTTTTTCAATAGAGTATAGTATACTAATTTTTTAATTCAACAGATTAAAACTCACGAAAAATTAAAATTTTTTTACAAAAAGCTAAAATTTTATAATAGTGGGAATATCTCTACTTCTGTATGTTCTGTTTGCTCGGAAATGGAAACAGCAGACATTGATGACATCAACGCTTTACATTTGCAGAAACTTCAGGCTGTTATAAATCAATAGGAAGTTGATAAGTTTAATTGCGTCTTTGATTTTTAAAAAATATCCTGCTTTTTGTAGAACGGAATTGGTATTCTTCTTTAATAACAAAATAGTACTTCTAGTAAATAAATTGCTTTAAAGTTTTTAATTTAAACAAAATAGTTTTTACTAATGATCTACATTCGGCTTACAGCTTTTATAGGAGTTATCAAAAGTAACAGACATTTCACCTGATACAATACGTCAAAATTGGAAGGACGCGGTTCCAATAATCTTAACCGAATTAGGAATTGCTTGTAACGCTGGTGCAAACATTGATGAATGTTGTATAATGCTATTATTAAATTTGAATAAACTTTTTATTGGTAGAAAATTAAAATTGGAAAAAGAGACAATCCTTACTATATACCCAGTATGTATAACAATTTATTGAACAAATATTACACGTAGAATATTCACTAACATAGTATTTAAATATTTTTATAACTTAAAATCATAAAAATGATGAAGTTTTCTATTATATCTTTAAGTACCCGATCTAATATCTAAGATTGCAGCTTTATTTACGAAATAATTATACATATTTCATTAATATAGTTTAAAAAGTATTATTTCTGCAATTACTGCATCTAATGTATGTTGTCAAAGATAAATAAGACGCATCAGAAGCTGCTCTATAACAAACATATTTCCACTTAGATGTGGATATATTATCAAAACTGCATATACTTGAAGAAATATTTCTAAAATTTGCTTTTTCTTTATAGGCTGACACCATACTGGCAGAAATAGTACCCGCAACTTCTGATCCACGTCGTTTGCTGGCAATCAATAAGAATCCCTTAAAGGATATACCTCTTTTTTGTTACGTAGATGGAAATTGTGTATTAAGCAAAAATACATTTGAAACAGTTATACTACTAATTGCCCTGTACTGGGTTTTTAATATATATTTTCCACCTTCATCAACATTGCAGTATTCCTTAATCGCATCAGCAGTTTTTAAAAAAGAAGGTTTAAAATCTTTGGATACTTTAAAATCTATAACGTTTAAAAGAATTTTCAATAAACTTGATTTAGTGATACACGGAATTAATAAGTGAAACAATTTATAGAAATATTTTTTATTTTCAATATTTTAATTAGTTTTTCTGTAATATTTATTAAAATAGTTATTGATATTCAATTATAAATATATATTTAATACATCAATGACATTTTCAAATGATGCTTTACTTATAATGTAAATTTAGTAAATAAGTCTATTCTAAAGATGTTTGAATTTGAAATTTTTGTTTTTATTTTTACCGCCCTGTATTTGAAGCGACATCCATATCCTTTGTAAACTGTGTAACGACCTCTGTCGTTCTTCTTAATGAATTAATTAGATGTGGCAAATATATTGTTCATTATGCAAGTATTTTGCTTTTTTATTCAAGTTTTATTGTGAAAACCCAGCATCAATATAAGTAAAAACATGGTCCTTCGAGCCGGATGTGGATTGAAGTGGGCTTCATTTGTAGAATTGAGTAAATAGTCAAGCTTCCGCTTGAAAAATAGAGATTTCTTCTGAACAATTTAACAAAGCGTGACAGTGCCATTGAGTCGCAAATCTTTGGGCCACTGAATTCGTTGAAAAATCTTTACAAAGGTGTAAAATTATTGTGTGTGAAATTTAACAAAAACTAGTTGAACTTGTGTTTGAAGTGTCGTTACAAAGACACATGCAAAGTCTGAGAACGTTTTTTACAAAACAAATTCGTCGTGAATTCTTACGGACGCTTCCACTAAAACTCGCATCGCAAAGAGCATCATCATCGTTTAAATTGGACTCATCGTCTACATCGACAATAAGTGCTGAGATCCTGTATAAAAAGATCATCTTTATCATCGAATCTTTGAATTCCTGAGTTAAATCAAAGAAGCCGACTCCATTTTTGAGCATCGATCATCGCAGAACAAGTCAATCTACAGGAACGGGGAACCAACACAAGATCGCGTGAGCATTTCTAGTCCTCATTCCTTATTCCTTTATCCATCTGATTCAAAATGTCCGACAAAGAGCGCTTCTTTAGAAAATGTTGTTCTAAAAAGTTTAAATTAACTATTTTGCAAAATTTATCAATAACCTTAAAGAAGTTTACAATAACGATCAAAATTCGTTGCCAGATATTGTGAAATTAGAAATAGAGGTTAGAGTAGATAATCTTAAATTAGTATTTCAAGAATTCGATGAAATACAAAGTCAAATAGAAGAATTTCAGTTAGATGATGAAAGCGAAATTATTGAGAATGAACTTGACAATTATCGGGAAACTTTTGAATGCGAATATTTTAAAGCTTTGTCAACAGCAAAGGGTTTGCTGACGCGGAGGTTGCCAGTTGCTCAAGCTCAGCCTAATACATCTCCAAACAATAAACAAAATAACGTTCCAAATTTAAACGTTCCCACGATGCAACCACAGGGCGTGAAACTGCCAACGATTTAATTGCCTAAGTTCAGGGGCGAGCTCTCAGAGTGGTTGGGTTTTCGTGACACATTTGTTGCTCTTATTCAAAACAACAATCAAATTAGTAACATACAAAAGCTTCATTATTTAAGAGTGTCAGTCGCGGGTATTGCTGAACAAATTATCAAATCACTTGAATTCTCCGAAGCAAATTATACGGTAGCTTGGAATGCATTATTCTCGCGTTTTGACAACACAAACCTATTGATTCAAAATCATTTAAAATCCATTTTCAATATTGATCCAATATAAAGGCAAGATGCTTCTCAATTCGAAAGGTATTGGATACCTTAAACAAACATTTGAGAGCTCTAACTGCTTTAGACGTGCCTACACAACATTGGGATGCTCTGCTAATTTATATAATCTCGACAAAACTAGACAAAACAACTGCTCGTGCTTGGGAGAGGGAAAAAACGGGAAACGAATCCCCCTCTCTTGATGATTTAAAACAGTTTTTAAAGGCTAGGGCTGATATGCTAGAAACTTTGGAAATTAATAATTTGCAAATAGATAAAGTTACAAAATCAAAACCCAACCATTCTAATAATCAATCAAAGGTCCGATCTTTAGTTATAAACAAATCAAATTGCTTGATTTGCAATGGCGAGCACTTTTTGCAGGACTCTTCGAATTTTCTTTCACTATCGCCCCAACAGAGAACTGAAAAAGTAAAGTGCTTGAAAATCTGTCTAAATTGTCTAAGGCCGAATCATTTCGTCAAGGATTGTAAATCTCATAGTTGTAAGAAGTGTCAAATGAAACATAATACCTTGTTACATTTTGAAAAGACAAATTTTGTTGGCGAGGGAAGCAGTTCGAATTCTAAGGAGATAAACACAATATCGTCTTGTTGTCTTAGAATCGTAAATAATGGAATTTTATCCACTGCTTCGGTGTTGGTGAAAAAGCTAATAAACTGTTACATCCCGTAACCATTAATTTCAAAATTCTTAGAATAAAATTTCGATATGAAGTTTAAATAATATATTAAATAATAAAATCTCTTATATTGTAAATTAGTGAACAAAAGAAATTATGACTTGATTAAGTGCGCCTGCCTATAGGCAACACGGCGCTTAACAATAAAATTAAAAATAAGAAATCTGTTTATTTAGGTATTCTTAAGCAGAAATAAAAGAAAGAAGAATTAAAGAAATTATATGAAAAAATGTGAGCAATAAGTTATATGTTTATATGTTTGCTATGCCAAATTAATGTTTTTCAATATAGATAAGTTAAATATCTATAGGTAACACTTATTATTAAAATGAATAAATTGCATAGTTCAATGATAATGATATTAATAATAAATAGTGATTGAAAGCAATTGTCAATATTGGCGAAAGATGAAAAACATTCTTTTACCAATATATTGCAAGATCAATATAGAAAATCGATATTCTTAGCGCCTGACAATAGGCAGCTCGCTAATTTCGATCCGGTTAATGGTAATGAAGGAAATAAATCAAGACTTAGATTAGAGACATATCATGCGTAGGTTTAATGATGCGAAACGTAGAGGTTTTTTTATAGGTAAAAAGGAAATCAATCGCATCCATTTACATTAAAAATGTAATAAATGTAGGAAGGAGAGCGGATTTAAAATAAGAGCGAATAAGTTTCAGGATAAATCGTGTCTTTATTCATAACGCAGACGATTTGAGACTGATCATTGCTGATCACTCTGTAGGGGTGAACAGTTTACAAATTACCTGTTTCCCCTTCTACCTGAACATACAAAAAATGACGTGCTAATGACGTACTTTTCCTAGGTCTTTAAGGGTCTCAGTTTGTATCTTTATGATGTTTTACTCTAGAAAAACCCAGGAAGCTCGAGTGGAGGAAAAAACCTAAGTTGTAAATAATAAGGATTGCTTGAATAAACTAAGGATTAAGATAGTTATTCCCTACAGTTCGGCCATCCTGCAAATTTAGTCGTCCCGACCAACCGTAAAAAGGATAGTAAACTTCTATAAATTATTTGGAGATTCTACTGTGGCACTCAAAGACCTGGACTTACAATTAAAAATAAAAGATTACATTTTTCTGATCCAATGTTTCATTTGAGCTGGGCCTACGGTACCAGTGTAAGGAATCTGTGTTAATTGAAATCCTTCGATGTCGGTTACAATATACCTGTCGTAGTCGAGTACCTTCTTTACAACGTAGGGCCCTTTAAAAGATGGAATTAATTTTTTATTAACACCTGGAGTTGAATCAAAATTTTTAATCATAACATAATCTCCTACTTTGTACATGATCGGTTTCTTATGCGCAGAATTGTATAATTTTTCATTACTTTGCTGAGTTTTCAATATTTGTTCAGACGCGTTTTGTCTAATTTGCGAGAGATCGCGTTCTTTTTCTAACGTCTCTTCTAGCATTTTACGAATTTTATCATTAACCTCGCCAACTTGATTAATCCCAAATAACAATCGAGAGGGAGTTTTTCCTGTAGCACGACAAACCGTATTGTTAATAGAAAATTCGGATTTTTTAAGAATTTCATCCCATTTGTCAGTACTTTTGCTTAATTTGGACAACATCGGCGTTAGATCACGATTAAAACGCTCAACTTGACAATTTGATCGCGGAGTGGCGACAGCAATACGAACATGTTTAATTGATTTTCCTTCTAGAAAATCAGTAAACGCTTTCGAGGTGAAACAAGTACCTTTATCACTAATTATTCTTTTTGGTACGCTATAATTTTCAAAGTAAACGCACAAATAATTTGTTACTTCTTCGGTGGTTGTCGATTTGCATGCATACAATTTAATAAATTTTGTAAAACCGTCTATCACGGCCAAAACAAACTTATGTCCTTTCTTTGTTCTTTCTAAAGGACCATAATGATCTACGTGAAGTGTATCGAACGAAACATTGCTTTGAGGGATGCTGTGTAAGAAACCCTCAATTTTTCCACTTTTCGGCGAGAACTCGATGCATTTTAAACAATTATTTAAATAATCTTTAACTCGTTGTCGAAGATCCGGAAACCAATATACTGTCAATAATTTGTTAACAACTTTATCGAAACCAACGTGTCCTAGATCGTCGTGGCAAGTACGAATTACATTGTTAATTAAACATTCCGGTACATAAAATAAGATATTATTTTTTATTTTTCTGTAAACGAGCCCGTCGCGTAATTCAAATAATTTTCCTTCTGATTTTTCTAATTTTTCGCGAATTCTCACAATTTCAGGGTCTTGTGTTTGTTTGATTGACAAAACTTGATCAAAAGTATTTGCTTCTAAAATAAGGACACTATGACATCGACTTAACGCGTCCACGTGTTCCATTTTTTTCCCTGGCCTATGTTGTATTTCATAGTCGTAACTTTGTAAGAACATAGCCCATCGTGAAATTCGCGGATTTACAGTTTCCTTTCTTAAGGTGTGATTAAAACTATCACAATCAGTTATAATTTTAAATTTGATTCCTGATAGATACACGTGAAAGCGTTTAATCGCGTAAATTGCGGAAAGACATTCGAGTTCAAAACTATGATATTTCGATTCCGCAGGAGTAGTGCGGTGACTGAAAAAAGAAACGGGTTGAAACAATCCATTTTTTTGTTTTTGCATTAAAATAGCACCGAAACCGCTTGATCTTGCATCGCAATGTAATTCCGTTTCGAGATGCGGGGAATAAATTGCTAAAATAGGATCTGACGCTAACTTTCCTTTTAAAAATTCAAATGCTTTGTTTTCATTCTCGCTAAAATTAAAAGATTTATTTTTTGTCATAACGTCGTATAAGGGCTTTGCGATGATCGAAAAATTTTGAACAAATCGTCGAAAGTAGCTAGCCATTCCGACGAATCGTTGAACCTCTAATATTTCGCGGAGTTGGATAATCAAGAATCGCTTTGATATTTTCAGTACTTGGTCTAAGACCGCTTTTATTTATTAAATATCCCAAATAAATTATTTCTTTGTATAAAAAGGAACATTTATCGAGTCTAAATTGTAATTTCTGAACGCGAGCGATTCTGAAAACTTCGCGCAAAATTTCTAGATGTTCATCGATATCTTCGGTTGCGATAAGTATATCGTCGAGATATAACAATATTTTCCTTGCTCTAATTAACGGGTCGAAAATGGTCGTAACATGTCTTTGAAAAACTCTCGGCGCGTTTTTCAAACCAAACGGCATTCTGGTATATTCAAAAAATCCGAATGGGGTTATAAACGCTGTATATTTAATTGAAGATTCATTCAGCCATCTTAATGTGATGAAATCCATCTTTCAAATCTAATTTTGTGTACAACTTTTTATTTTTTAACTGGTCTAAATGGTCTTCAATTAAAGGCGTAGGGAAATTGTCATTTATAGTAATTTTGTTAATTTCCCGATAATCAGTACATAATCGAATTTCACCGTTTTTCTTTCGCACTAATACGATGGGACTAGCACATGGAGAATTGCTAGGCCTAATAACACTACTTTTTAATAAATCGTCTGTAATGGATCGTAATTTCTCTTTGTCCGAGTAGGATAATCTCCTAGGAAGAAACGAGATAGGTTGATCATGCTTTAAGTGAATTGACATTTCTGGTTCAACAAATTCTTCATTATCTCGTTGTTTTGTCAAATATTCCGATTCGTAAATTTCACAAAGTTTTTTGGAAACGTCTTAAGAAACATCGGAACTTATGTCTAAATGTTGTTCGATTTTAAACGGAAAATATATATAATCAATCGATAAAAGCAAATTAATAAAATTTACCTCGTTATAACTTTTTTGTTCTAAACGCATCGCTGTAAGTACAATAGATCTAGTTTCTTCGCGCGAAGTAATATCGCGACCTAAAAGCGCAGCATGGCTCATGGTTTCATCAGGGACCACAGCAAAAGTGATTTTCGTGCTAATTTGTTCAATTGATGCCGTTACTTCAAAACAACCCAAAATATTTAAGTAAGAATGATTAATGCCAAAAAACTCGTTATCCCCTTGAATAAAAGCGGATCGTGCGCTCAAAGGAACGTATTTACTTTTTATTAAACTAATGGGTGATTCCGAATCGACCATAGCCATAATTAATATCTGATGAAATACTTGAGTATTCTCATCTTTGACCGAAAATTCAACCGGTAATACATAAGGTGGTACCAATTCGTTACATAAATTTAAAGACTTATCTTTTGAATTTTTTGATGTTTCCGTGCTGATTTCTGCTTGCACTAGGTGAGCTGTTTTTACCGTCGAACTCTGCTGCTTCGATGGACAATCTTTAATCTGATGTGACGTACTTCCGCATTCGTAACAGGAGCCTCGTTCCCTTTTTTCTTTTGGACAATTAGGAGCCATGTGACCCGTTTGATTGCAGTTGTAACATCTCATAAGACTCCTTTTTTCTCTTTGAATGGGAACTGCGTTTAGTCTCGGTGAATCTTCCTTCAAATCCTCAATTTTTTGTTTCGGCGCCTTAGCATTTGTTTTTGAATCCTTCTCATCGTAATATTTCGACAAGGAAATCTCTTCAAATGCCTCCAATAATTCGGTAGTCGTTTTGAAACGAAGCATTCGTGCTTGATTTCTAATCTGAGGATCGGTTATACCGTCGATAATGTGAGAAACCGTTTCTTCTTCTGGAATCGACGCAAGATTTGCTAAAATAACTTTATCGTGGTAATAATCGCTAAAAGAAATTTCAAATCGTCATCAGACAATGAATAATTTCGCCGCACATAATCTATTTTTTGACACCAAATATCAAAAAACTTCTCATTCCACGAAAAATCACTTAAAAGTTCACTAATAGCTTTTAAATTAACGCTCTGAACAGGCGTTCGCGAACTAACACTGACATCACTTGTTGGTGTTTGTGATCTTCTTAGAAACTGCACTTCTCTTTCTAAAAGTTCGTTTTCTCTTTTTAGAAGATCCATTTCGCGCTTCATAAATGCAATTTCTCTAGCTGCTAGAGGATCGTTTTGATCACGGTTGCCCTCAGAACTTTGAGGATCGGTGGGGTCACTTAAAATCTCTGCAGCAGATGGGCGATTTGCATCTTCAATATTTGCAGTAACGATTTCATTATCCCAAATAGTCGGATCGAAATCGGTTAATCTTTGGATTAATTCAGCTTTTAATCCAGTAAAATCTAAATCTCTCGAACGTAAGAACTCTTTTAATTCAGCTACCGTATATTCGTTCGGCAGTTTCACAACCATGATTGTTGATCACTTTTTCAAGCACAGAAAATGTCACGAATAAAAATTCACAAATTCAAAAACGAGAGTGTTGAAACACGCACACACAACACTGAATGTTCTTAAGTCCACAAGTTTTAAAAGTCCGTCCGTGAAAGACGAATAAATTTTCAGTTGCACTAAGCCTTGAAATGTTCACAGCAAAAAGAATAAAATGTCATTAAAAGTACAAAATAGCTGTTAATGAAATAAGGCACAAAGCGAAAAATAATGTTCACTAACAGTCAAAAATTTGTGAACACTTTTCATAATGTTCGTTTGCACACAACGCGAACACGAAAAATACAAGATTCGCGAAATTCATTCCCAGTAAATATCGAAAGATATTGCTGATCACTCTGTAGGGGTGAACAGTTTACAAATTACCTGTTTCCCCTTCTACCTGAACATACAAAAAATGACGTGCTAATGACGTACTTGTCATAGGTCTTTAAGGGTCTCAGTTTGTATCTTTATGATGTTTTATTACTCTAGAAAAACCCAGGAAGCTCGAGTGGAGGGAAAAACCTAAGTTGTAAATAATAAGGATTGCTTGAATAAACTAAGGATTAAGATAGTTATTCCCTACATAAATAATTAAGTTTATGAAATTTAAAGATAAATATAACAAATAGAGTAATAAGAAATTATAAAATGTAGTAGATTAAAATAAATTAAAATTATTATATATTATTCATATAATGAGAAAGAATATACGCATACGTTATTCTTTAATTTTGAAAAGCATCTTATGACCACCTAAAACATGAGACAAGACACGATATGAACATGAAACTTTTGAAATATGAAAACCTTGTGAATTGTCTGCAATGTAAAAATTTGCTGAATGAAAGTGTTGTTCTTATCATCGGGGTGCTAACGCCCTATGGCGTCAAGATGTGTCACCGGATGCTAACATGATACTGGAAATTGAAATTAGCATGTATCATTAGTACTTTTACTTAATTGTATACATTTATACAATTAATAGATTTTAAACAAACCATATTAAGATTTAGTTCTAGTTACTTTCAAGTATTGATACGCAATAT
>WNHD01005249.1:0-19940 GCA_011057455.1 Ganaspis sp. Gsp50 | reverse complement strand
AGCTTTTTGGCATATAAAAAGCTTGGTGTAATTTTATAGACCGCTTAAAAAACTTTATTTCCTACTATTTTACAACAATTTTTGTTGACAAAACAAGTATTGGTCAATTTTTACACATTTAAATTTAACTTTTTGATGAAGTGATTAAAAGATCTCTGAGATGGAAAGAGCTTTTAATGAATACTTTGCGTACAGCTTTTTGGCATATAAAGAGCTTGGCGCAATTTTATAGACCGCATAAAATCATTCATTTCCTACAATTTTACTGCGATTCTAGTCGACAAAACAAGCAATCGTCAATTTTTGCACAATTAAATTTAACTTTTTGATGAATTGCTTAAAATTACATGGAGATGGTTAGTCCTTTTCGCGATTTCTATGCGCGGAGCTTTTTGGCATCTATAAAGCTTGTTGTAATTTCTTTAATGTTATATTAAGAAAATAGAATTTTAATTGTCAAGAATTATGAAATATTGTCATTTACGCTTTCAATTTTGGTTTAAACATATACTTTATATAGGCCAATCTTTTCGTTTTTTAATGGTGAAAATTTTTTCTAATGAAACTGTAATTTATAAATTCAAATTTTAAAAGTTGTATGAAAAAATATAATTTTAGTTGTCAAAAATCATGAAAAATTGTCATTTACTCCTTCAATTCATTATAAGATACATACTTTCTATAGATCTATCGATTCGTCTCGATGCAAGGAAACTGAATTTTTTAGTCGGGATTTAAAATTTGTATTAGAGAAAAAATTTTGTATAGAAAACTGTAATTTTTAAATAAAAAAGGTGCCTAAAAATTTTTATTTAAGTATTTCTAAAAATTGCTGTGGCCGTTTCTACATTTTTATAAGCGTAAAAAGCCTACCAAATTTTATTAAAATCAGTCAAGGCGTTCTCGAGATATTTTTTCTAGTAAAAAGCGTGACACACAGAGATTTTTAGAAATACTTAAATAAAAATTTTTGAGCACCTTTTTTCCTTAAAAATTACGGTTTTTTCTACAAAATTTTTTCTGTAATAAAAATTTTACCTCATGACTAAAAATTTTTAGCTTCCTTGCATCGAAACAAATCGATTGACCTTAATAAAGTATATATTTTACTAAGAATTGTAGGAGTAAATTACAATTTTTCATGATTTTTGTGAATTGAAATACTATTCTTTCATCTAACTTTTTCAATTTAATTTTTTAGTTTTTTTTTTTTAATTTAGAATTAAATTTCTATTTTTTGAATGTAACTTTTGAAATTATTATTTTTTAATGACAGTTCCTTTAGTAAAAATTTTATACTTTAAAAAAGAATTGATTGATATATATATATATATAAAGTGTATATTTTACCATCATTTTATACAAAAAAAAGTCACTGTTCAATTATTTTGTACCTTAAAAATACTAGTTTATGGTATAACTTTTAAGATTATCATTTTTTAATGACAGTTCCTTTGGGAGAATTCTTCTACATTGAAAAACAAATTGATGTGTATAGTTTTAAAGTTTTAATTAATTTTAATTACTAAAAATTTATGAAAAAATATGTACATCTTACTTTTTTAAATTTAAATTTTTTTTCTATGAGGAAGCAAAATGTTCATGAAATGAATAAATTTTCCTCTAGTATACTTTATAGATGGAAATGAGTTGATTTAGACTATTTTTGAAAAATCGAAAATCGTGACCATCACAATGCTTCCCTATGAGGAAGCAAAAAAATGAAAAAAAAATTTCAGGAACACATTGAAATTTGCAAAAACGTGAAATTTTCAAAAAAATAGAATTTTCAATCCATAACTCGATGTACATATTGCTAATTGATCCTGGAATGTGTAGTGTTTGTAAATTACTTTAAAATTCGTGTTTTCCTATGCCGATTCGAATACAAAAAGAAATAAGTGGAAAATTATGTTCATTACATGAACTTTTTGCTTCCTCATATATAAAAAATGGGTTTTTTGTTGAAAACATTGATTCTAATAGCTTCTGAATAGGAAAAAGTATGAAAAATAAATTAAATGTAGGGCAGCCCGGGCTGCCCTTTACAACTTGACGTTTGTTCATTTTGAAGTTTGAAAAGAGTGTTCTTTTAGGTATTTTTTGGATAAAACACTGAAACAATCGCCTTTGTTTAACTATTTACCTTCATATTCTTTATATATAAATTTATATTCTTATGCTTTATCGTCTTATATAATTATGACCTTTGTCAAATTATATCACTGATTTTGTTATTAATTATTCTTCATTTAATTGCAATAACAAGATTCTTTGAAAACAAGCAGAAGAGTAATTTAAGTTTTTTCAATAAAAAGACAGAATGAAGACTGCAGTTTGCAGAAGAGCGATGCGGAAAGCGTTCTTTGCAGTCTCACAATTTTTCAGATGAATTCACACGGTGTAGTAAGAAAGTATGGTAAAAACCAAGATGTAAAATGGTGATCGTCTTTTCGAAACTTGAACCCCGCGGCTCTTTGAAAGCGGGTCCGATGTTTTTACAGATCGTTTAAATGCATTCGATAAGATCGTGTCATATATTATGAACATCAAATTCTCCTAGGAGCTGCATTTTTCTCATACCAATTCACCTTTTCTTCCGAATTCCTCAAAAAGCGATGCTTTTCATCTTACAGCGTCACTTTACTCAAAATATCTTATATCACATTGCATCTTGCATTACAAAATATCTCAATAGATAATATATTAACAGCAAATAATAAGAAATTTTAACACTGCAAAATAAGAGAGTAAACAAATAATTTCCCAAGCTTTTGTTACAAAGTTTTATAAATTTAATTTATGAGAAATAATCAATTCGGGTGAAGAACAATTATCGAAAAATTAGTTTTCAGTAAAAATTCAGTAATTTTTTAATTGTTGAATGAATCTTAAACAATAAAGTACAATTTGAAAATTACATAAACGGATTAACAATTATAAGATTATTTTGTGGAAATTAGAGATTGAAATTCATTGAATGCAATAATCGTACCGAGTACGTTTTGTTCAATTGATAAAAATCAAAGCAGAAAAAAGTTGGTGGATTTCCAAGAAATCTTTTAAATTAATTCTGACGACATTGATAAATTTTCCCTGGAGCATCTCTTATTACGAAATCGTTTCCTTCAACTCTATTCTTCTAGCAGTAACATCCTATTATGTTTCGCGATCGAAATTGTTTCTCGCGATCTTTTTCTACTTTAGTACCTACACGACTTGAGAGCATCCGGTCTTTTGCCAATATCCGAGAAAGATAAAGGCTCCATATTATTGGTCATGTTGAAAGCTGTTTCGATACAGTCTCTTCGATTACCGACCTACGGGGTGGTTTCAAATCATCGACTTTCAATTTCCAGCGAAAAAATACAATAAAAACTGAACAGGTTTCTTGTCTGTTGTATACTCAGTATACGTATTTTTCAAAAAGTAATGGAAAATTCAATCTCTAAACAAATCAATTTTTAATACAGTACGAGAATTCTACTTCAATATTTTCCCTTTTGATGTTATTATAATTTTAATCAAATTTTTTTAAACAAGAAATCCAATATATTTTCTTGCTTGCAATCTTCATTTTTCTATTTTATTGCTTTTTTAATAAAGACAAACTTGTCTTTGTCAATTTAAATATTGTCTCATTTTTAAATAACAAGTTTTTGAACTTTTCCGAAATGTTGAAAATCTATTTTCACGAAACTAATTTCAGTATTTTTTCCGGAAAAGTATCAATAGTTTCTAAAGCCCTACTTGTTCCAAAAAATTAATTTATAATTGTGTAGGGCGAATTTGAAATAAATTCGAAAAGATTTTAAGCTATTGTTTAGAGAAAATAAGTTTTTAAAATATAAACCCCGTTGCTTTTGACTTCATCATAAAGTGAAGCAGAAAACTTTTATTTCCCTGGGGAAAAAAGAAAAATATTTTAACGTCCACTGTAACTTAACCACAAGCAATAGTACCACACGATTCCCCTTTTTATACACTTAAGTAATTGTGACAAACGACTAGTGAACAGAAGCACCATTTTCCAGTTCCAAAAGTTTGTACGAATCTATGTACTGCTGTAGATTCTGCAGCAAGCTTCCGAGCTGAATTGGATTAAGTAGCTAGATCCGGTTGGTTTCGTAATTACAGCTTTTATGGAAATGACACGAGAATTGCTACGGCTTAACATTTAATTGGACATTGGTGAAAATAAATGTTGCACTTTTTAACTTCTCCGGCAATAAAGAACATTCAAATGAATTTTTCAAGAAGTGGGGCAATTTTGGTCTCAATCTTTTGGTCCCAACTAGTGGAACACTCCTACCATTTTATGAACATCTCTGCTTTGTACAGAAATATTTTGAAAAAATTTGAAAGTTGACAATCAGAAAAGTTTTAATAAAAAATGTCAGATAGCCAGAAAATTGGAATATGGTTTTTTTTAACAAAGGCTGCTGTCTTAGTTTAAAAAATTTTAATTTATTTTCTTTTAATCTAGAGAATATTTTTATCACTTTGGCACCCATCTTTATCATCGAATGGAATTAAAATTTGATCTGGCTTTCTTAGTTTTTTAACTCTTTTCTGATCTGCTTATTTTAATCTTTATTCCTTAATAATTTATTCGATGCTTATTTGAATTATACTAATTTAATTAAATTTCAATAAATAAATTCTTTTCTGATCTACTTATTTTAATCTTTATTTCTTAATACTTTATTCAATACTAATTTGAATTATACTAATTTAATTAAATTTCAATAAATAAATTTAATTTAATTTTAATAAACAAATTTAATTTCAATAAATAAATTTAATTTCAATAAATAAATTTAATTTAACTTCAATAAATGAATTTAATTTAATTTCAATAAATTAATTTAGTTTAATTTCAATAAATTTACAGTCTATTTTACTCAACTCCCATAATTAAAAAGAGATCTAAAGTTTTAATTTTCTGCACTGCGGTGGGGAATGGAAATTGGTATTGAATTCACAGTTTTAAAAATATGCTTTCTTAGTAGCCAATCATGCGTTGATTAACGAAGATTAACGATTAGATTTGTCCGTATTATCTCGATCTCTTTGACTGTGAAAACCTTTTTCATAATTCCTTTCCAGATTATTAAACTTTTTCTTGGTTCGCATTAGAAGGCATTTTTTTAAAAGTTCATTGATTTGATGGCTACCTTAGTGTTAGTGATTCTAATTTGTCTCGTAAAATCCCTTTATTTCTTGACACCGCTGACAGACTATAGTCTATATAATTCCACCTATAAGCTTTCTTAATGAGAGCTCTTTTTGAAATGTTGTCAAGAATCTACTTCAGCGTAAAGTCATTACCAAGAAGGTCATTACGTAAGGCAATTTTATTCTTTCTTGAAAATATTTTCTTCTCGGCTTTTTGCGAATAAAATAAAATAAATAATAAATTGCTCAATATTATTTTTATATGAAAAACAATTTGTTATATTTATGAAGATAGAAATCAGAATGTTACAATTTCAAACCTCTTCTATTTCAGTTAATAAAAATGTATGTAAAACATGAACATAAATAATGTATGTAATAAATAAACCAAATGATGAAGAGAAAATAAAAATTATGATAAGTGAAATTAAATTATTCGTTAATTAAAAAAGTAGAAAAATAGGAATCAAACGTGGACTAAATCCAATTTGAAATCTTAAATCAAATAGCTATAGTTTGAGTTGAAGGTTCTAGAGTCTTGATTGTGAATTATATAAACTTATAGCTTAAATGGCAGGAAGAAGAAAATACACCAGAAGAGGGAATGGAACTTTTCCGGATTTACATCTTCATAAAGTTCTGAGGTATTTTGATTTGTTAATTCGCTGAAGCTGTGACAATATATTCTCCCTGACTTTATAATTCCCGTTTTGTTATATTTCTTAACTGGATAAATCAGATTATTTTGCATAATTTTAATTCAACTTTCAACTGTGCATTTTATCTACTATTTTCTTGACTCCAAAATTCTAAGGAAAAAGTTATCTTCTTTCAAGTTTTCATAAAAAATGTAATGTTTTATAAAAAGTTAAATTAAATTTTTATTTAATTTTTTAATTTAAGTCTTTAAGAAGACTTTCAAAATTTTTAAATTAATATTGCGAACCAGCCCTCCTGAATTTTTAGTTTCCGGTTGTGGAACTTTTGTGTCTAAAAGGCTTGATAAAATTTGTCAGATATCTTGAAAACTTTAATTATTAACAGTTTATTAAAATCAATTCGTGTTTTCTCGAGGTTTGGGGAATATTTTTCAGGCCAAGAAAACATTTCAATGCAGTAAACAGGAGTTCGAAACCACACGTATACAGATTGTTGTAACACGAGAAAGCTTTTAACGAAAACTCTTCAAGTACAATTTTCTTCAATCTTTATAATCAGACAAAGGTCTTAAGAGTAAAAATCTTTTCATAGGTCTTTAATTAATTACAGTTTATTAATATTGAATCACAAGTCCAAGCAAGAGTTTTTACGTTAAATGCAAGTTTCTTTAATTAAAAATCTGTTTCGTTATTCAACTGAGAAAGTGTTTAAGCCTCGTGTTCCCTTTTGACTTGTCTTCATTCTCCTTCTCTCTTATGATTCTCCTTTCCAAGATCTTCTTTTGAATTTCTTAATGATTTTTTTTCTTAAATAATCGTTTGAGTTATTTTCATAGCTACGTATTTTTTCATTTAATGTAAAAAAAAATATGAAGAAAATTGCATTATGAATAAAATTTAAGAATCCAGAAATTATAATAAATTATACAAATGTTTTTTATATCCCTTTTCTTTTATAATTCCTCTTTCAGTTACGTAAATATGTAAAAATGGACCATAATTAATTATTATTAAATTATTATTAAATAATAATAATTTACTTTGCCATAGGATAAAACAACTGTGGAAGAGAAATTGAAAATTCTGATTCAATTTCTATTTAATCTCAATAAAAGCCTGATAACATTTTCTTTGTATGTATATGCTCATTTTTTATAAATTAACTTTTTAAAACTCTTTGTTTGTGGATTTAAGTTTAGAACGGGTAAACGCAAGAAAAAAAGTACAGCTCGAGCTAAATGGAGCCAATAAATACTAGCAGTAGCAAAAAACGTATATACTCTGTTGTTCTATTTATTATGTGTTTAATTGCAATTCTGTCGGTAACATCGTTAAAATAAAGTCACATAGAAAACAGAAATGACAGTATAAAAATTTATAAATTCATTTAAAATCGAGAAACAAGTTGTCACTGAAAAATTATGTAAAAACTGACAACTTATGCAAACATTAATAAAACTTTATAATTTGTATCAAAAATATATAACCATTTTGCTGATATTAATTAAAAATTAAGTAAGAACGTGATAATGACAATAATTCTTTATTCCGCTAAAAATGAGTTTCTATATGGAAAAGCCGTTTACGCCATCAAAGTAAATAATAATTGATTAAATGTTTTCCCTTGTTTTCAAATTTACTGGCTTTGCAATACTGAATAGACTTTGTATCAAAAATAAAAATTTGCAATTCAATTAAAACTTCTCAGGCAGAAAGCTTTGTGTATTTTCATCATTCTTTTACTGCAGTATAAAGTAAAGAATCTAATTATAAATAATTACGAAAATACATTTTAAAACATAAGTAAAAATTATCTAATTATAAATAACTAGCTAAATATACGCACGCGTAAGTGCGCAAATAGTTTCTGTCACCATCAAATTAAAATGAAAACTATTACATTTTTAGGTTCTGTGGAATTATAAAATAGTCTTTATTCATTGCTACGGAAAATTGGTATAAAACCATGTTGGTCGGGCGTTTATGCGCGCGTACTTTGCTATAGTCTTATTGACAAAATACTTGTTTAATGTTTTCTGGAAAATCATGATTTCATTTTTTCTGTAGATTGATAATATGTATAATTTTTTATACTCAAGCATTATTTTTATGTTTTGTTATTATTTATCATTTACTGTAATATATTTCACTTTTAAAAAGTTTAATATGAGAGAAAAAGTTTAATATAACTAATGAGTTTTATCAGAATATTGAAAATCTATGTATAAAGTATTTTATGTTGGATTTTTACGACTAGCATGTTTCGCATATCGATTACTATTATATAACAGAATTTCATACAACTTTTGCCATAAGCAGCAAACAATGATCAGAAACAATTTGTTCCAATATATAGTAAATCCTCTGATTTTCAAATTTAATAAAAATGTCTTAAATTTATTGAATCGATGGAATGTGTGAACGTATAATGTATGTGTGAACCTTTGATAAGAAAATTGAAATTTTTAATACTATGATTCACTGAATAATAACTTGATGTTTGAACCACGGCTGAATTTTTCTCGCAAAGTGGATTGCTGAAAAAACCCTTATACGACTCTCATACTATAACGGATACTATAAGAATAATAAAGAATGGATTTTATAATGCAATAATAATAAAAAAGAAAAGGAGAAATTAACGAATCTGCAATAAAATCCTACGAGTCAATTTTACTACTATCTTGGTAGTGAGGGTAATAAAAGATATTCCCTCTCAACCGTGAAATACGATTGTGTTAAAGTATAATATACGTAAAAGAGATCTCTTTGTTAATCTAGATGAACTTTAAGAAAAAGTATCATCTTAAAAATATCATATTTTGATAACATATTTTGACAAAACATGAGTCTTGCAAAACATCAGCAAAAATTATTATATATGAATAATGATTTTCTCTATTTTCAAATTTAAAAATGCTTTTAATCCTTTATATAGGAACTTATTTTTATTCGGGCTTAGGTGTTGAAACATCTAATCCATTTGTACGATAATCTAGAATAGATCGACATAAGCATAAATTTAGTAAATGCAAATGTTGACAATGTTTTCCTGATAAGAAAGAATATACTGTCCTCACTGCATAAATGAACGGTACATATAATTTAGTTTCAGTTTAATCTATATTTCGATCGTTGCAGTTTGCAAAATTGCAATTACGAAATTATATAAGCAAACTGAGATAAGCTATTACAATAATGAATGTTATCATGCTCCTATTATCACTGTGATATTAGCCAATTTTCACAAATAACACGAAATGCATAAATAACCATTATGATCTCAATTTTAAAAAACTTTAGAAAGCAGGGAAATAAAGCTGTGAATTTAAAAACAAATGCACTATTAAAGTTCCCTGCAAACTTTTTACAAAAATGCACTAAAGTCTCATTCCTGTGCATTTGACTTTTTTTTATGGAAACGAATCGCTTGCTTTCCTTTTATCATAACACGATGTTAATTACAACATAAGAAATGTCGCTTATTTCTTTTAACACACTTTTCTGTATACTAAAAATATCAGTAAGTTTGTGAAAATTCTTCTATGTTTTAATACATCACACTTTAATCTTAAATGTATAAAAAATGATATAATTATAATAAATGTTGATAAAATGATAAATTATAATAAATGTATTTATAAATATAATTTATAAATAATGTAATTATAATAAATTTGCGTGTATTTTGAAATCATACAATTATTTTTTAGTAGTCATTACAAAGGATTACAGTTCAAGCTATAATTCTCAATAAAATTAAATTTTCGACAATATATAGGTCAAAATATGTATATTAAACTAGATTTTTGATTACTCTTTGTTTATAGTTTATGAAAAGAGCCTCATCATATTCATATTTGCAAACAAGGTAAATGTAATTATTGTTCAATTATCAATCAATTTTCAGAGAGTTTCAACTCTTTTTAAAAAATTTGGTTTTGTTTTCATATTGTTTTTAATATAAAGTGAAGGGCAGGCTTGAGGCAAAATATTACGTTCATATTTTGATATGCTCATCAAAAAATAAACGTGAGTCGAAATTCAAAAGGATTTTACATAATTCACTAAAACATAAAACCATTTTTAAAAAACATAAACAACGTCTTTTAATTGTGAAAATTTGAAAGAATTACATAGAGTTCTATAGATGAGAGTTCACATATTTTTCTATGAAAATTTTCTAGTTTTATTCTGCTCTCTAAATCGGAATTAGTCAAATTTAACAAATTCGATAGTAAAAAGTCAGTCACTGATTCAATTAGTCAAATATAACTAATTATTAGTAAAAAAATCATTAATTTATTAGTTAAATATGACTAATTCATTAGTCAAAAAATAACTAATTGAATTAGTAAAAAAATAACTAACTCAATTAGTAAAAAAAATAACTAACTCAATTAGTAAAAAAAACAAATTCAATTAGTAAAAAATAACTAATTTAATTAATAAAAAATAAGTTTTGACTAATAAATTAGTTATTTTTCACTAATAATTAGTTATATTTGATTAATTGAATCAGTGACTGACTTTTTACTATCGAATTAGTTATATTTGAATAATTCAGATTTAGAGAGTGGAGATCAATCCCTGATTAATATCTTCTTTCGCTTCTTTTGTGTATGACGGGTTGCGTTTTAAACTGCATGAACACTCATCATTGATATTGTTTTCATATATATTAATTTTTAATTGATAATTTATTATTATATTTATTATAACTTGAGTTTGACACAGAGAGATTGATCATTTATACCTTTCAAATTAATTATTTATTATTGTTTACTTACTATTATTACTGATCGCTTTTTATATTTATTATTCACTTTTCGAAAGTCATTAAACCCATTAATGACTACTGATTTTTAATTATTTTCATTTTCAATCATGTTAAATTGTTCATTTAGCAGTAAGCATCAACTATTGATTTTTGACGATTGATCTTCAATTAACCATAAGTTATCCAATCTTTGTAACTCAAATTTTATTATTCTCAGCATTCAATATTCATCAGTTTACTATTATTTATCATTGTAATGAAATAATCATTTACTATTGATTGTATTTCATTCATCATTTATTATTCATCTGTTACTATTAATCGTATATATTATTCATCATTTACTGACTATTGATCGCATACATTATATCTTTACTATTTATTGTCTATTATTAATTTTTACTATTTATTGTCTATTATTCATCTTTACTATTGATCGTATATATTATTCATCATTTACTATTGATCGCATACATTATTTATCATTTACTATTGATCATCTGCTATTCATCTTTACTATTGATCGCCTACTATTCATCTTTACTATTTATTGTCTATTATTAATTTTTACTATTTATTGTCTATTATTCATCTTTACTATTGATCGTATATATTATTCATCTTTACTATTGATCGCCTACTATTCATCTTTACTATTGATCGCCTATTATTCATCTTTACTATTTATTGTCTATTATTCATTTTTACTATTTATTGTCTATTATTCATCTTTACTATTGATCGTATATTATTCATCATTAATTAATCATCGCAGGTACTATTTCTTCTCACTAAAACTGAAAAAATTTCAATAGCTATAATTAATTAATAATTTAACTTTTCTTTATTGTATCTGAATTGTATTACATTAATACAATTAACACGTATAACACGTATTACATTAACATGCAATTATAAATAAACTGAAAGTAGAAATGTTAATAATGTAAACTGTTTTATATTGTAAATAAATAAATATTATTTGTTAACAAGATTGGTATCATACAAGAACAGAGGGTGCAATTTGTAATTTGATTTGCAATTCTAAATAATGAATTCTGCACAGACATCTGACCTATCATGATTTCAAATCAATAAACCGAAGAGCATGTGAGTTCCCCATACCCTGGGACTATAATTTACCTTATAATCACAATTTAATGTAAATACATAATGGACTATTTTGATTTCTTGAATTCAATTTAAAATGAAATTAAAAGAGTAGTTTTAATTAAACATGCTTCACTATATTGCTTTCGCTCACTTTACCACAATTTTGAACACTGGAATTTTTTCCAACATTCCTATTTCACTTTATTTAATTTTTTCGCACACGCATCTCTATATTATCTCTCAAGTTTATTTCCACGCCAGCCAAGAATTTCATAGCATTAAAAAACCAAGTCTTTTGCAATTTCTAACAATGAGGAAAACTTTATATTTTTATAAAACTTCATTTTGAACCATTATTTCAATTATATAAAATGAGTTCTACTTTATGAAGATGTAAAGATTGTAAAGATGTTCAAAATTAGTTCTAGTATATTTAAGTAATATTGTAATGTTATAAAATTAATTCTAGTTTGCGTATTAGTAATTTTAATGATATAAAATTAGTTCTAGTTTATAATAATCTTAATCAGGCCTCATTTTAATGTTATAAAATTAGTTCTAGTTTATAATAATTTTAATCAGGCCTCATTTTAACGCTATAAAATTAGTTCTACTTTATATAAGTAATTTTACAAAATAGTTATAAGTTCTTGTTGTAAAATGAAAAAAGTTAATCATTGAATCACAGTAATTTTTTGCGTGCCTGTACGTTTTTATTCTCACTAATGTAACACTCCTCCAACTCTGGGGTTTCTTAAATGTTAACACTATACTTTAGGATATAATTGTTTAACTCCAAAAGTCACCAGCATAGATAAACAACTTTTAGTCATTTTGCTTAAGTTATATGATTAATAGAATCTTGAATTTATCACTCAATGGTTGTTAATTATTATTAAAAATATCGATCGAGTCAAATAAAATTTTCTTCTTCCTTTGCTGCAACGATAGTTTTCTATAGCCTTTATACTAATTATTAAGATGTCCACACTGAATAATAATGTGTTGTTTACAGCAAAAGAGTAAATTTAGCAAACAATTTTTAAGAAGATAGAAATATTCAGTTGCAATTGAGGAAGAAAATTCGAAGTATACATATAAGTACTGAAGAAGTATTAATGAAGCCTATTTCGGACCTTGTCAATCTTGTCATTAAATGTATATCAACAAGAGTTATACAATAATAGAACTTAATAAATTGCAAGTAGCTTCATTGGTCTCTCCAATTCAAAATTCAAAAATTTTTTTAAATTGTTTCGAAAAGTAACTGAATTTGTTAATATAATTGTAAAAATAGTAACACTGTCGTATTAAAACGCTGTACATGGAAAAGCTTTTTACAGTGCAAATAGCATTTTCTCATTGTCTATAAATCCAAAATTAAAAGCTTTAGGCTATTTTTTGAAAATGTTTCGAATTTTAGTTTCGAAGTTTACGCTCCAGAAGTAGAAATGCTATACCAATGCTACTGTTCTCTTATTAATGCACATAAATTCAACGTACGATATTAGCTAAAATATTAAAATACATGAAGCATATATAAATTCAAGAAATAACAGCAAATTGCACGAAGTGTATTATATTCTCAATTTTTAAATAAATTATAATGAAGAAAACACGCATCTCTTTATAAATTTGTTTAAAAATTCATTCATGGAATATGAAATTTAATTTTAATAAATACATTTAATGTTCATCAATAATAATCGTAATGAAGAATATCTTCAATGATCTAATCCACAAAAATATATGTCTAATAATATATCATTAATAATGAAGGGAAATAATTAAATAATAATAACAGAAGAACTAAATAAATGCGTCTATAACTGTCAGATCAATAAAACCGTTACAATATCATCAACAAAAACTTTTAAAATACATCTTGACAGATATTGATCGAAAAGAAGAAGAGACTGAATTTTAATTAAGTTTCAACTTCTTGAATATAAAATGATTAAAATTGTAAATGAAAAAAATTGTAATAACATTGTTTGTGATATAACAGTTTACGCCCAACTTAACCTCCAAAATAACTGACGTTCCGATATTGTGCATGTGTGTGAACAGCTGCACTGATACAAATTCAAAATGGCGTCGACTCATCGTTACACAGCACGTCGAAAGTGCTCCAAAATGTAAAAATAAATATAAAACAAAGTGCGCATTGAGTTTAAGTGATTAGTTATACGACGTAAACGATTTTTGTGAAACAATGTTATAAATCGCAAATTATTAACATGATGTTAAGTAATTAAATGTCGCAGAAAACAAAGTATGAACGTTATAGACGACGCCGATGGGCCTCTGGATCCCCGTATTCAGGTAAATTAGCTTAATTTCTTCACAATTATTACTATTTTTGTTGAAACATAGAGTCTAATGTTATTATCTGTACATGTCATTAGAATTCAATAAACGTCTTCAAAGATTCTTTGCGTTTATCAATACATTAACTTGCGTTGATTACATCTAACTGATACCTCCTGGCACCTTGTCCCACTTTATTTACAACTTCATCTCCCGCAAAATTTAATTTGACAGATATGTTATTTTATTTGAAATCAGCTAATTAATCGTGTAAAAGATATTAAATTTGTTAAAGAAAATTTTTAATTGAAGTTATTTAAAGGCCTTTTTGTTTATAGTTTATTGTTTTTGTTAAATTAATAAATTTCAAAGTTAATAATGCACTTTGTTATTATCTTCTTTAACAAATTCTCTATAGTGAGTCATAGACATCAATTTAGCTTTCATGTGTCACATTCTTCAGACTAAGGTACGATATCAAATATCAATGTATACTTTTTTCTTCATTATCATTTGACTCTTGTGTGGTTCAAAATTTGATGTCAAGGTTCTCGTTCATTGAAGAGTCTTAATTGAATTCAATCAATGAAATACAGTATTATAATGCATGAAATACATTCTTGTTAATTTTTTTCACACTCAAGTTTACCATTGTCTTTTAATGACAAGTGTTCCTTTTTTAATTCAGCTTCATTGTAATCTTATTACAGTTTCTGCTTCATCGTTTTAGAAAATCATAATCCAGAAAATTGTAGGTTTAATTTACAAAAAACATTACAAAAATCAAATGTTTAATTTTCAGTGTTGCCGAAATTTTTATAATTCTGAGAAATTATTTTTACATTCTCGTCAATAATGAGAAGTGTATTTTATTTTAAAATGTAAGATTGTAAAATGAAAAATAAAGAATGTTACAGAAGGGATTGTAAAATGAAAAATAAGAAATGTTACAGAAGGGATTGTAAAATGAAAAATAAGAAATGTTACAGAAGGGATTGTAAAATAAAAAATAAGAAATGTTACAGATGGGATTGTAAAATGAAAAATTCTGTTACAGATCGAATTGGAAAATTTAAACAATGCAACAGATAATATTAATAAACTCGAGATCGAGCTAGATGTGAGTATCAATGACTACTTTTCATTTCATAATAATCTAAAAATAACAAGTTAGCTACGACTGCATTGCTTCCTATCCTCCCTCACAGAGCTATAATTTTGCCTTTATACGAGTTCAATGCAATAAGAGGATGTCTCCAATCATTTATAATTACAGCATATTTATACAGAAAAATTTTTTCGTTCACTGATTCTGCAAACAATAATAACATCGAAATGAACCACTATTTTACTCTGATTAATTCTATTTCACGAGTAAATAAAATTGCTCCTAAATTTTACATTCAGTCAATTGCAAATTTATCACCATTCAAACCGTCAAATCGTATTTCTAATCATTTTACAAGAATCTACATGACAGTAACATAACAATATAACTGCTGACAATTTTCTAATTCGTGCAAATTGCTTTATACTTCATTGAAGAAATGAAGCTATAGTTTGACTATCATAAGTTAGTTTTAATATTGTATGTCAGTTTTAATATTGTATGTTAGTGTTAATATTGTATGTTAGTGTTAATATTGTATGTTAGTTTTAATAGTGTATGTTAGTTTTAATATTGCATGTTAGTTTTTATATTGTATGTTAGTTTTAATATTGTATATTAGTTTTAATATTGTATGTTAGTTTCAATATTGTATGTTAGTTTTAATATTGTATATTAGTTTTAATATTGTATGTTAGTTTTAATATTGTATGCTAGTTTTAATATTGTATATTAGTTTTAATATTCTATGTTAGTTCAAATATTATAAACTGTTTTCAATATTACAAGTTAATCTAAATTGAAGGATGATTTCAATATCATGCAATGCTTAATTATTATAAACTGTGTAAGAACGACTTTAACTAGACAAGAAACTGAATTGCATTGTCAATAGAAATAAATACTTACACTTCTTTTTACGTATTATGTAATATTTTTTGACTTACTACTTTGTAAAGGAAACATTGCTTCCTAATAGGAGTTTTCAATAATTTGTAACCTACTTATTTATTACCCATCTATGAACGATTTTAATTTACTAATTTACTAATAAATAAATATAATGAAATATATTAATTTTCACTATTTATACTTCTGCGACAATAATCATATTTTTCTTGAATTCTGAATCTTAAACTACAATTTTATATCCGCATTTCCAGAGTAATTACTATATGATATTAAACATTAAATTCAAATCAAATCGTTACACATTAAATCCAAATCATTACACATTAAATTCAAATCATTACATATTAAATTCAAATCATTACACATTAAATATTTTAAAATGAATTTAATATAGATAAGATATATTATAGATAAAATCTTATATCAAATATATATATATATATATATATATATAAATTATATTATATATATATATATATATATATAAATTATATTATATAAATTCCTATATAGGAATATATCTTTTGAAAATGTGTACAAAAAAACCTGTGTGATATTTGATTTGTCATTTGATGATGATAAATTTTGTAAAAAGTAAATAAACAATGATTGAACATTCCAGGAGGCTCACACAGCATTTAGACAGCTGCTATCTGAATCGTCGAGGAGATTGAAAGAAATAGGAAATAAAGTTGGTAGCAGCTGTGTAGAAAAAGCTAGATATTATTACAAGGCTTCTAAAGTGGCAGAAGAAGCTCGAGTAAGTATTGAAGATTTTTCTAATAGATTAAAAACATAAGCCCTAATGGTATTTTGAAGTACTAACTCAATTTTACTAATTAGATACAATGTCAGAAGCAAGCACAGTTATTTCAAAGAGCCAGTGAAATCCATGCTGCAGCAAAAGAAACTGTGGCACTAGCCGAAGCTAAATTTGTGTCCCATCAGCACGAGTGGAACTTTGATGAAGCATGGCAAGATACGCTAAGCCTCGCAACAATCAAAGTAAGCAAATTAATCGTTTTGATCATTCCTTAATTGTAAACACTGACAATGAGTGGGTCGCTCTCTTCTTCAATCATCATTCTACAAATAGCATCTATCATCAATTTCCATTATAAGTTGATTAAAAATATACATTTTTAAGTATAAGTTGTTATTTTATTATTATTATTATTATTATTAGGTATTATTAGTATTGCTATTATTATTATTTTCATTATGTTTATTATCATATATAAATTATTATAATTATTTGTTGTCATAATTATAAGTTGTTGTAATTATGAGCAGTTATAATTATATGTTGTTGTAATTATAAGTTGTAATTATAAGTTGTTGTAATTATAAGTTGTTGTAAGTATAAGTTGTTATAATTATATGCTGTTATAATTATAAGTTGTTACACGGAAAGAAAATTCTGGTAAAATTTCCTGTGCTGTTACTTATAAAAGTGTCATAACCACCCAGTCATCTCATTTTTACCTTGCCGCCTCAAAATTTTTGACCAATTTTCTGCGGGATTATCTAGCATTTTTCCCGGTGCCAAGAACTTATATCTCTTTTATGAGACAGCACAGTAATTTTTACAAAATTTTTCTTTCCGTGTAGAATTATATGTTATAATTATAAGTTGTCCATTTGCACATTATCATCATCAGATAGATAATTTCAAAATCCTTTAAGAACTAAATTTAATTTCGCAAAGGCTGTTCATAAATATTGTAAAAGACAGATTGTGCTAATGTAATCGAACGCTAGTGTAAATCAATATTCGTTTACGTAGAAGATCGTAACAATATGTCAATAGATCAACGAACATTCCGTATTGTCCACAAATGCTAATCAACTGTTATATACTGACGTACATGTATCTTGACTTCATTAACGCAAAATTGCCTTGTAGATGTTAATGTAAATGCATAACATCACCATCTACAAGGTCTTAGACCTCAATTAAATAGATACCCACATGGTCCGAAAATTATTACCACTATAAGCTGGACCTAACATTGTCCAAACATCCAAAGACCGAATCTTCCTAATATAGACAAATATCCCAATTTAGCTTCTATGATATTAAATATTAAAATAAAGATATTAAAATTCTATGATATTAAATTGATGAATACAAAACATACAAATATTTTATACATTTTGACGTACAAAAGCTCCGGAATTATAAAATTTTATTCTAATCTCTCAAATTCCTTTTGTAGCTTTTTGTACCATTTTGAGTGAATATTCGTAAATTTTGAATGGCGATTTTTCATTCACACTTTTATTGAAAAATATGAAAAATATGAAAAATATGACAAATATGATTAAATAACAGGTGATGGACGCGGAGAACCAGAAGGCTGCGTGTGCAAGAGAACATCACAGACGAAAAATGCTTTTCGATGAAGCAGAAAAGAAGCTTCAAGAATTGGAAGAGAAGCATCATCGTGCGATTAACAAGGCACGTCCGTATTTCGAAATGAGGACTCAGTGTGATCAAATGATGGAAACGCAAAAGGAACGAGTAGAGTATCTACAAAAAAAAGTAAAGGAAGCTAAAAACGCTTATGCTGCTAGTCTGCGAACTTTGGAAGAAATTAGCAATCAAATTCATGAGCGCAGAAGAGATTATGGTACATTTTTTATCTGCTTTTCACTTTTCTAGACAACGAAAAAAAAAACTCAAAAAATTCGTAAAGAAATATTAAAAGAAGTATTTAAAACATTGCAAGAAATATTTAAAAAATTAAAAGAAACGTTTCAAAAATTAAAAGCAATTTTTAAAAAATTAAAAGACAATGCTTCCTCTATAAGGAAGCAAAACATTTACGTTTAGAAAATTAAAAGAAACATTTAAAAAATTAAAAGAAATTTTTAAAAAGTTAAAAGACAATGTTCCCTCTATAAGGAAACAAAACATTTAGAAAATTAAAAGAAACATTTAAAAAATTAAAAGAAATATTTTAAAATATTTAAAAAAATTTTTATTGAAGATTGAAGCTGAATTTGAAAAATTGAGAAGTAATTGTTAATTGCAGATATAGTAGCAAATGGACCACGAGAACCCGGAGTTGGCGCAGAACTTATTACTCCAGAAGATAGTTTGAACTATGAAGCAGAATTAAATAAAGTCACAATTAGTAGATTAAATTCGATAGCAAGCAGTGATCCTGACATAGGAGACAGAGATCAAGATTTCGATGTAAGTTTTTATCTCACTACTTTGTTAAAAATTGTTTGCATCATCTTTATATCTATACAAAATTATAATTAAAATAAAAAAACAAATTTACAATAGAACTAAAAAACAAATGTACAATAGAAATAAAAAAACAAATTTACAATAGAACTAAAAATACAAATTTACAATAGAACTGAAAAAACAAATTTACAATGGAACTAAAAACCAAATTTACAATAGAACTAAAAAAACAAATTTACAATAGAATTAAAAAACAAATTTACAATAGAACTAAAAAAACAATAGAATTAAAAAACAAATTTACAATAGAACTAAAAAAACAAATTTACAATAGAACTAAAAAAACAAATTTACAATAGAATTAAAAAACAAATTTACAATAGAACTAAAAAAACAAATTTACAATAGAACTAAAAAAACAAATTTACAATAGAACTACAAAACAAATTTACAGGGATCACAGTTCGTCCCCTTTTTTACCTAATCCCCTTTTTTTCCCCTCTTCCCCTTATTTTCCCCTTTTTTTTAAAGAAAATCCCCTAAAACACCTAAAATGAAGTATTTCTCCCCCTTTTCCCGTAATTTTTAATAAGTTTTTTTTTATAATTTTTAAACAATAATACTTCAGACTACTTAGAAATACTTTAAAATTACTTTAAAATATTTTTAAATACTTCT